>JANZLH020000156.1:3248509-3264196 GCA_026770325.2 Erythroxylum fimbriatum | reverse complement strand
TAGATATTTCAATGAATATAATAATTTAATCTAGTTTGCTTTCTCAATTATTCTTTATAACATGGCTGTAATCAGGGACGGATCCAGAAATTTTTTTGAGTGGGGCAAAATTTCACTGAAGGCCAAAAAAAAATTTTAGTTGGAGCAAAATTTTAATTTTTTATGAGTTAAAAATTTAAAATAATAATTTTTTATGTAAATTTTTTTGGAGTTAGTGAGGGCACTTGCCCCCATTGTGGCTCCGACCTTGGCTGTAATATTAAGTTAGAAAAAATTAACAATTTTGTTTTGTCAAATACTTTTTATAAGGTAGTTATTTATATGAAATAGGGTTAATTACTAAAAAAATTCTAAATATTATTTAATTATGTAATACTAAGTCAAATTTTAAAAAGCACGAGTCAGTTTTAGTATCAGGTTTTTCACATATTTTCTGTTAAGATATTGCATATACGGTCATTACAGGTCAGGAAATATGGAAAATTTATCCATACGAGGAACTCCAAGTACGATCATTTCATTTCCAGGTACGATCTCGTTTGAGAGATGAGTAAAGAAGATTCACCACGTTATTGGGTTTTGGTTTCTGGTAGGAAATGGAAAGAGGGCTTGAGAGAGACGTAGAATCTGAACTAAATATAGCTTGAAGGGATGATGATGATGATAACAAGAGGGAGGAAGAAAGAGACAATTTTGGTACAAATTTATGATATTCTAACTCCAAATTTATTAAATTTATAAAATAATCACATGAAAAATAAGTGAACTTTTTGTTAAAACTTTTAATCTGATCTGTGATATGTCATTTTAGTAATATTAACAAAGAATTTAGCATCGATCTAACTATATTTGCAATAAATTAAAATTTTGAATATTTTAAAGTATTTTTTAAATTTTAAATTATTATTATAAAATTGAGTAAAAATTATGACTTTTTGTAATTAGCCCTATGAAATAACACTTATTTAAAATATTAAATTAACAAAAATTATAATAAGATTCAAGGAAGAGATTAGTTAGCAATTTTATAAAGATTTTCTACGAATTTTTAAAATATAAAAGACTTCACTAAAGAAAAAATAAATAAAGAAGAAGAAGAAGACATGAAGCCAAAAGAAAGAGAGATGGAAATGTAAATGTAAAGTCAAGTCATGCCGCAACTTGTAAGCAAGAAAGGGTTCCAAAAGTCGTGTAAATTGAGTTGGAGCATCCTATTTTTGTTAGAGCGGTCCAATTCTTTGTCAGTTAATTTTATCCACATATATATAAATATATGAATAAAATTAATAAAAATTAGTTAACCAAAACAGAAGATCTAATATTATATAAATGAGGTCTGAATATCATCCATACATTTATACAAAGTAACTATGCAAGGAAAAGATATGACAATGAACTTATGAAATGAGTAATCAGCTTCCCCGACACTGGACTGGAGGCCCTTCCTTTGGTAGATATAATTAAATTTAATTTCTTACGCTTAAACAGAAATGATCAAGTTCTTTGAAGATGAGCCCTTTTCTATAATGCATGAAACTTTCTTCCTAACAAATCTACGTTTAATAGACAGTTCCATGGCCTTCTACCGACCGAAATGCTGCAAGTCTTCTACCGAAGTGACTCCGACTCTGCGTTGGGTTCCATCTTATTAGCAGGACACTGAGTCTCCTCGTGGTTACTGCCTGTTTCAGAAGTAATATCTGCAGACAATAGCTGAACCGCTGAACCTGTTTTCTGGAACATATCATATGCTTTCTCTTCAGATTCATTATCTTCAAAAACTCCAAACAGCTCTCTAGAAGTTTCATCATTCCGCCTCATGCCTTTCAAATCATCTAAGGCCACGTCATTAGAAACAACTTCCGAAGTGTCTGAATCCTCTTCGTCTTCCTCCAATTGTAGAGGATCAATAGAAAAAATAGCACCCTTGAAAGTTTCATTTGCACGCTCAGCGTGATTTTCAGCCGGTTCCCCTACAAAGTCAGCAGCAATTTCATCATGTGAAGGTGAAGTTGTTTTATCCATCTCTACAAGCTTTTTAATTGCTTTGGTGCCAGCTTCAACAGCCCATTTAACATCCCCGGTATCTCTGCACAGACAAATAGTTAGATTACTGAATGTCTGCATTTCATCAGGTGAAACTGTAGAATTCACATAATTTGTTTCAGTAAAACTCCATGCGGAACAGAGCACCATCATTTTCCTACAACTAATCTTTGGCACTTCAAAGCATTACCCTTCAGGGTCCAGTCCAGCTGAAACAAACGCAGATTTCATTAGACTTGCTGGGCCAGAGGGATCCTCGTTGAAGTATCGTCCATACTTTGCAACTTCTACCATAAAGTGCATGTCCAGAACGAACTGTTCTAGGAAAATTTGGCATAAAAAGGTACATCAAACAAAACCTCAAGCAAATCTGATAAAAGTTAAGATGCACGGAGAAGCAATCTAATCTTGCTGTATTAAAGTGCCAACCATGTCTTATACAAAGAACCGCAGTCAAGTTTCATCACTGAGACTGCATAACAATGCAAGAAAAACTAGCACTATGAAAGGACTATCAAATTTAAATCGACACAGAAACAGGACCTTTCCCAAGAAAAATTAGCCTAAAGATTAACAATTTCACCGGATTTTGTGCCTTCAACAGGTAATGTAGCATAAATTGATTTGTTTTTCAGTCTCCAGTACAATTGGAAGAATCATAATCCGGAATATGGATAAGTTGTTTTGCAATAACAAAACTGGAAGTATTTTAAGCAGTTTAATCTAGTTAGATTTCTGAGCGAATAAACCCATGTGTGTCGAGACAATAACCTCAAGAACACCACCAACACAGATGCATGACATTGTAAAATCGCCAAAATTGACAAGCATATGAACAAATGCAACGCACCTGATTGAAGACATCAGAATTTGAGGAATTCAAATTCTTTCCATTAGTTTCCCAAATTTCTTTGTTGTTTGAAAGCCAAACAAATATGGCCTCAATTAGCTCCCTTATCAGCTCGGTCAACCAATTTGATTCAAGGAAATCATCTTCAGCAAGGTTATCCAGCTTCCTCAATTCTAAAAAGAGCACCTGATGTTGCAAATCATCAAGCAATAGATAAACAAAAATGTTGTGCAAAAATGTAAAGATGTTTACATAGTAAAGAAAAAGAAAATGCAAAGAGGAAATACATATAAAGAAGAAATGACAACTAAGAATAGGTAAGCAGCCTAAAGGTTATAAGACAAATCCAGCGCTGCAAGACAAAACATCATCAATACAAACCCAAAACTATCCATGTTCAACATAACCCATCCAGACTACCATCACTAGGTTACCATATTTCTTCTGACACGAGAATAGGTGTACCTGGAAGGGAGTAGAAGGCATCAAATCATGAACCAGATGAGGATCATCATTGCCATAAAGGCCCATTTCTGGGGTCAGATTACAGAAGCGTTTAAGAGAAAACACTCTGCATATAAATTGGAGGCAGAATTGTGTTCTCAGATCAATAGATGCCTCTTCAATTAGAAGCAGAGAACTATCAAGTTCTTGTTGTTGAAAACTAACTGAACCATTTTCTATCAGCTCAGAATTGGTGCCCTTTATACCCTTGATAACAGTGTTAGAGAAGAAATGTTTCAGAGTTGACAGGTTCACCAAAATAGAAGCTTGTTGTTGCACTGACTGTGCCAAAATTATTTTGGAAGCACCCTTTTCTGATGACTTCGTTTCTGTGGTGATGGCTGTTTCAAGGATGGATAGATACTCCATAAAGAGGCTTGTTAATCCTCTAATTATGGCATCTTCCATTTTAAGCGAAACCAACGCGGAAACATCTTCAGTGATAGCCTGAAAAAGAAGCAAGGAAATAATCAAAGATATTCTCTTTAATTATAGCAAAATAATGAACGCTTAATTCCTTCATCAACCTTTGCTAGTTCTCAACAATAGCACTCTATCTCTTCATTAAAATCCTTCCTCTGAAGAGGCAGACCCAAAACCAACCATTATCTAAACTTGTCAAAGTTCTAGAGAATTTTCTTTTCTATCCATGCTCACTGGTAACTTTAACAGAATCCGAGGATTTCTCATGCCATTGGATTAATCAAGAAAAGCTCCACTAAACTAACATGTTAGACAGTTTCCACGAAATACATGTCTGATGCACTTCCTAACAAATAATGCTAAAAAAAAGGTGAAGATACGTAAGAGATAGCATAATGCTCCATCATTTTATTGTGCCTAGACAGCATCAACGACATAGATGATCTTAGAAAACCATATCCAGCTAATTACTCAATCATCATGGACTAAATTTTAACTGTAAAATTCCTGTTTTCAAAAGTTTTCTCATCCTTATGCTTAGTCAAAAACATAAACCACCCAACCTGCAACAGACTTATGAACTTCCGGCCACTGTTAGTGAGCATGCAATACTCTGGCTGTTGTCCCACAACCATAGAGGAATATCTTTCATTTAGAATTCCAGACACAAGATATCTACCCAATACCCAAGCATCAGTTGCTGTGAATATGCTGATAACTTTAGCAAAATGCTCAATGTGTTTCTGTAAAACCTCTTCCATACAAGGGCGAACATGTTCAATCAAACATGGTTGCAACAGCAATCTTTGATTTTCTAACAAACAGCAATAAGATATGGCAAACTGAACAGCTTCTATGGCTGTTGAGAGCCCACCACTTATTTCTGAGACAGATATTACATATTTAGTCAAAGAAAGGGCAAGTATTTCAATTTCTTCCTGTGCCCACTGAATAAATTCTGGAGTATACGAAGTGGTTTCTCCATATAACAGTATAAAGCTCCTCGCTGCTTGAGAAATCATGGAAAACACACATTTCGAGAGTTCCTTGATATACAGTACATGTAAGAAGGATTTTGAATTTCTCAAATCTCGAATTCCAGATGCAACCCGTATATGGTAATATTTAATCAATAACTGAGTTGCAAGATGACCTTCACCCAGTCTGCAAAGTCCAATTAGTGATTTTTGAAGTTCTGGAGCACCTATTCTAGGATTTTCGGCAACCAGAGTTAATTGCAGTGTAAGCATGGCCTTTCTTTCAGAAATTGCAGAATTGTACAACAGTAGCACATCTGAAGGAGTATTGCCTTCAAGTTCTACCCTTTGTATGTTTTCTTCCTCCATTTTGATAACTGATATAGCCTCATAAATCCTGTTTTCTAAGAGAAGCACATCTAGAGTTTCAGAAACATCATTGATTTGTGTCTCCAACTCAGTTGAAGGAGCTAATTCATCATCCTCAGCATCTCTAATAATTCTTTGTATAGTTTCATCTGAAAAAACTTTAAGATACACACCATCACTTAGTTCTTTTACAAGTCTTTTCTGTGTCGAAACATTGGTTCTCAGCTGCAACAGTTCTTTCTCCATGTCTTTTACTTCATCTAATATTCTGCAGCCATTTGCAAAGGAGGGACAACTTGAGCTTAAACGATAAAAATAATCAAGTCAACCCAAAAAAGAAATAACCATATCATTTCCTTATTATCTAGGAATACATATTATGCAATAATCTAAAGGATTAAAGTATTGAAAATCAAAGTGGAAGAAAACAAAGAGCTCTATACTTATATAAGTTGCATCGGATGCATATCCACACGGACAATTGGTTCTAACCTTGTTATCATTCTTACATAAAGAAAATTTTGCCATTCTTGAACCACATCAACTTCCCAAAGAACAAAATTTATTAAAAGAAAGAAAGAGACAAGTAAAGTACCCAACAAAGGCCGAATAACTTGACATGATATTTCTATGAAAATCTTCATCCGATGCCTCCTTTATCTCCAGTAATTCTGTGCACAGACGCTTTATTCCCTATAAAGAAACAATTCCTTGAAAATTCTATTCTTAGCAGACTAATAGAAAGATCAAATAAGCCACCTACCTTTGCAGTCATGGACTCGAGCTCCAACCCTTCATCATCATCATCCTCTTCGGTGAAGACGGAGGACATATCGGAGCTAGTGTATGTCGCATTCTCGGTATCAACATGGTCTCTGAAGCGAAACCTGGAGGCGGAGGAGGCCTCCATTGAACCCGATTTCTCACCAAACAACAACATAAATGAAGATCTTTCATCGGCTTTAATCGAGTCCGACTCAAGAATCCTCTCCTTTGGATCTCTCTCTCGTCGTTTAGCACCATTAGCTTCGCTTCGGTTCCTCCGCTTCTCTTAAAATCATTATTTTAATTGGCGCCACTGCGTCAATACAAACAAAGAAAGTCGGCAATGGCCGTTTGACTTAAAACGACGACGTAAATAGATTTTCTCGAACGGCGCAGTTTTGAATTATTTACCTCTCAGAAAACGACGATTTTCCCCGCCGTTTCGGCTGATAGTTACGCAAGAAACGACCCCGAGACAGACAGGTAAGGAAGGCGCATAGAATAGGTGAGAGACTGAGAGACAGTTCTATACTGATATTCAGTTCTTTCCTCCGTTGCACAATCGACACCTCACATTCTCTTTCTTCATTTCTCTTCTCTCTCTAGTAGAGAATTTACCAGAAAGGGAGCGCGAATGTGATAAGAGATGACGGGAGCTCATATGAATATCGCCGTCATCGTGGTTCTTGTGATCGTCGGCGCTCCGACTGCAACCGCAATGAGTGACAGAGAGGTTAACGCAAAATCTTCCAGAATATCGGGGATAGACTATTCCAAGATATCGGGGATTATAATCCCTGGTTTTGCTTCTACTCAGCTTAGAGCGTGGTCCATTCTTGATTGTCCTTACTCTCCTCTCGATTTCAACCCCCTTGACTTAGTTTGGCTCGACACTACCAAAGTACCTCTCAATCTCTTATTCTCTGTTATGTACTGTCAGCTTCGAATAGAAAGTTGTGTGCAAAGTTGCCTTTCTAAGCTACAGAATGCGTGTGTTTAAAAGATAATTCCAACTGTTTCAAAACTTTTTGACTTTTAACTTACAGTAATGGATAGTTCTACTTCTGTAAAGATAATGATCGATTCTTGAAGTTTTTACGATCTCCTGACACTTGTCTAATAAACAGATGTTGTGATGCTTTGTTTTGTTTTAAGGGGCAGAAATTTATGGCTCTAACTATAGCTGTTACTTTTGACAGTTATTAATTGCTATTTCGTCAGTTTTTTAGGTTGCTTACTAGTTTAAATTTGAGATATCAAAAGGACGCTACTTGTTAGTTGCTAAATCAGATACTCCAAACCTTCTACCTGTTATTGTAATATTAGTTTCTGTAACCATCGAACACTTCAGTAAGTAGTGAACAAAATCGTGCAAAAGAAATCTAAAAATTGACGGTGAAATAAGGTTGTAGATGTTTAATAGCAATTACTGTCATGTGTAGCTACTTTCTGCGGTCAACTGTTGGCTTAAATGCATGGTGTTGGATCCCTACAATCAAACAGATCATCCTGAGTGCAAATCACGGCCTG
The DNA here is from genome assembly GCA_026770325.2 of Erythroxylum fimbriatum. NCBI lineage: Eukaryota > Viridiplantae > Streptophyta > Magnoliopsida > Malpighiales > Erythroxylaceae > Erythroxylum > Erythroxylum fimbriatum. Next base: position 3,256,732 of record JANZLH020000156.1, on the reverse strand, counting down.
ATAGCAGTCTTTCAGCTATCACAGAGCTTGATCCGGGTTACATAACAGGTTTAACTAATTTCTCTAATAATACATCATGTCTTGTATGGTGATGATTACATAAATGCAGTGTGTTCCCTATTTTCTGGAATAAACGATCTACATTATGCTTTTTAGGTCCTCTTTCTTCTGTGTGGAAGGAATGGATTAAGTGGTGTATTCAGTTTGGTATTGAAGCTAATGCAATTATTGCGGTTCCCTATGACTGGAGATTGTCACCTTCAATGCTTGAGAAGCGAGATCTGTATTTCCATCGGCTTAAGTGCGTATATCTTTTCTCTGTACTTTATGTTCTTGCTTCTCAAGCCAAATGTTGTTTCTGTGAAATGATAGAGAAAGTAATGTTTCTGTCAAAGTTAGTGATTTCCTTGAAGAGAATACTTTATGTAATCAGATTATGTTTTATTTTTATAGTGGCATATTGTATAAGTCAATTATGCTCTTTTCTGTTCCACTTTTAATTTTAAGAACCATATATATTCCACCGCTGTAGAAAACTTTCTATAATATATAAACTATGCAGAAGTGCAGTTTAAGTGTAGAGATTCCTGACAGCTAATTCGGGGGCTTTAAGACTTTCTTCTTTTGTTCTTATTTGCAGGTTGACATTTGAGACTAACTTCAAAGTTCGTGGTGGACCTTCTATAGTGTTTGCTCACTCTTTGGGTAACCATGTCTTTCGCTACTTCTTGGAATGGCTAAAGCTAGAAATTGCTCCAAAACATTACAATGAATGGCTGGATGAGCATATTCACGCATATTTTGCTGTTGGTATGATTGCTTATGTCACAGTCAATCTTTTAAAAGATATAGAATTGATTCAGAGTACATTTAGCATTGTATTATCATCCAACTTCAGGTTCTCCTCTTCTTGGTTCAACCGAGACATTGAAAGCAACATTGTTTGGGAACACATTTGGTCTTCCCGTGTCTGAGGTAACCTAGTTAGGTTATTTTCACATGTTTCCTTCTTTAATTGGAATCTTCATGTTGATCAATATGAGTTTTTTTTTTGTCAGCTTATATTTCCAGATGTATGTATGATGACATATCACTGCAAAAAATTTCAAGTTAGTTGCAACTATAACAAATTTTAGTGATATTAGACTGTAGGGAATGTTTCAAAACTTTATCTAACTTATCTAAGTTGGATTCATTAAGCTTTTCCTTGCTATATGAACTCTACAGTAAAGCCTGTAAGTGTATGATTTCTGAATTGAAGTCACTTAAATAATGTGATTTTTAATCTTGTAGGTTTTTTGCATATTCTTGCCAGTGTTTTGTTTAAGCAAAGTGAGATTTTCTGGCTTGTTCGAATTTTTAGGTAGGATATTAACTTCTTGTTGGATGTTGGTAACCGTTTTAACAAATGAATATGGCATACTTGGCAAGGTACCAGGGAACTGCTCGACTAATGTTCAATTCTTTTGCGTCTTCAATATGGATGTTACCTTTCTCAAAGTACTGTAAAGCTGATCGGCCATATTGGAGGCATTTCTCTGGGAATTTTCAGACGGATCATCATCCATATCATTGTGACAGACAAGAAGTCTACTCTGGGTGGCCCACAAATATTGTCAATATTGAAATTCCTTCTACACATGGTAAGGGTTCTAATTTTCTATTATGAATAAAATGCGGTTATGATGTACATGTGCCTTACTCAAATTTTTACATCTACAGCAATTGATGCTTATCCATCAATTACAGAAGTAAATCGAGTGAATGTGTCTAACATCGGATATGGTCTTCCACTTCAGTTGTCATTTTCAGCTGATGAAATATCAGATGGGACCTTTTTCAAAGCTATAGAGGATTATGATTCTGATATCAAGAGGCTCTTGTACCAGTTACACAAGTAATCATCTTCCTTATGACTTTTGGCAGTTACTTGCGTCATCCTGGCCTACTTAAGAAGCTTCTTTGAAGCTAAGTGCTGAAAGTTGCCTTTTATTTTGTTGTCCTTTTATCCACAGCTTCATTTTGCCTTTCAAAACCCCATTCGATTTGTTTCCAACAATTTATTTTGGGAAATTAATCTGAATGTTTTGTCACTATTACAAGCCTTCACTGCCTCCTGATAAGTTGGCTCTAAGCTGGGAAGCTTTTGTTCAAGGGGTTGATCTTTTTAACTGCAGCAACCCCTCCACTTCCAAACACAAAGGCTAGAGAAGGAATAAAGTGAACAGAAAATTCGGTAGCGATTACTACTGTATGATTTCATGATACAATTTCTGAAAACTTCTTCAATATTAGTAATGAAAAAAGCTCGTCATCTGTAGTCTGCAATAGTAGTTTTTCTTAAAAGTGAAAAATATTTTCTCTCTTTGAGACTAGAGGGACATTTACTAATTTGATATGCATGGCCCAAACAAGTGAAGGCATTGAGTAATTCTTTGATGGTGAAGACTAGACGCAATATGGCCTCTATGGACTAAATTTTTTTTTTTTTTCAATTCTAGAAATCTGAGTTTCTCCATGTTTCTCAGGTCTTACCATGATGATCCAGTTCTGAATCCACTCACACCATGGGACAGGCCGCCTATTAAAAATGTCTTTTGTATCTATGGAGTTGATTTGAAGACTGAGGTATAAACCTTCTTCTAGTTGAATGTGATAACTTTTTTTCAGGACTGTCCCTGTTAAAATGATTTTTTTTTTTGGCCATGACTAGACCTATTATGAACCTTTGCAGTTGTGTTTCTCCAAATTAAAATTTTCTTTCCTTTACTCTCACATACAATATGTCCAGCACTTACCTTCATGTATTTGATGTTTCTTCCATGTGAATGTTGAAACTTGGAAATCAGAATAACTTTCTTTTGTGATCCTACCTTTATCTCTAATTAGAGAAGTTTATCTCTTTTTATTGTACTATTGGAGTCCATGTATCTGTCCGTGTCTAATGCCAAAGTCACATAAGCAACTGGTTTGACGTCATTTCCATTCTTTTTTATTCCAGCTGGTAGAATCAATTACATATTGTCCTAATGGTTCTACTTTATCTTCATTGTAACTGTTACGTATGCGAAATTTTCACATCAACTAGAAAGAAGTAATGGTGTTTTATATATAAGAATGTGACCATAACTCAACGCTCAAAAGTTTTGACTTGAGATATGTTCCTCCACATGTATATAAGGCATTCCTTCACCCAAATAGAAATATCCAAAAAATATAATATGATATCAGTCTCAAGCTAGTTCGGTGATGGGTCTTCCCAAAAATGTTATGTCCTGTCCATACAAATATTATTTTCTGCAAATTTCAAATATTAGATGCTCATTCCTTAGCGTAGGTGGAGGGTGTTAAGTATGTAAAATTTTCAGATCTATTAGAAACAAGAATTAATAATGCTTTATATACAAGAATGAGAGTATAACTCAATGCCTTAAGGTTTTAAATTAAGATGTAGTGTTTCTCTTGTATACAATCTCCTCCTAAATATAGGTATAAGAAAAGTTCACAGTAGCAATCAGTTTCATTTTCCTTTGTCTTTTATCTGTTGTTCTTGATTACTGTGCGGTAGCTAAATGCATTTGTGCACTTTCTATGATAGTTGTTGGATCGGACCTGGAGACAGTGATTTATGTATCTTGAAATTTGCAAAGCAGGTTGGTTATTATTTTGCACCAAGTGGCAAGCCTTACCCAGATAATTGGATTATAACTGATGTCATTTATGAGGTTGAAGGATCTCTTATCTCAAGGTTAGAATGCTTTTCTCATACAGTGAATTGAGCTGTGAACTAGGTATGCGTGTTGGGGTTTTTTCTTGTGTTGGGGTTTTCCCGAGTGAATACAGTGATTTGCATATGATGGCTGGCACCTTACTGGTTATAGCTCCTCGATGTTGTATTCCAAAAGTTAATCAGCTGATATATGCATTAATCTACCAGATACAATTTGTCAATCCTTCTAACTCAATTGTCAGACAGCTGCCATTAAGTTTTTTTTCTTTTTTTCTGAAGAGTGTCTCACGATATGTTGTTCACGTTCCTCCCCCTTACTTTTTAGTTTTACACACAACCATAGAGATGCTAATAGAATGTAATGCTAACAAACTGCTCTTCACCATGAGATTCTTATTTACATCTGCTCTTCTTTTGGTAGACATTTCTGTGTATTTTTAAATTTAGAAATGTAGTCTAAGACCTATATGAATAGATTTTAGCATCCCACCTGTTGAGTACAATGATATTTAGAAGTTGGCAATATATTAACTGTACTTTGAAATGATTCAATTTCTTTATGAGTTGTGATACAGAACAGTTACTCTTATAGGTCAGGAAATCTGGTTGATGGAAATCCTGGAGCTACAAGTGGAGACGAGACAGTAAGTACAAGAATATATCTTTAAATTGGTTTTCTGCTGTTTTATGAATATTTGATCTTCCAACTGATGTATAATAATTTCAGTAGTAATAAGGACTGCTTTCGGCTTCAGCCAATTTGTTATACCTTTGCAGGTACCATATAACTCCCTCTCTTTGTGCAAAAATTGGCTTGGACAAAAAGTTAATATAACTAGGGCCCCTCAGGTGCGTCGTACTTGTATTTATGAATGTTACGAGAAATAAACAAGAAATGAAAATGGGGTTGGTTTAAGGGAGAAATTCAAATGAAGCTTTCATGTGATTGGGAAGATAAAGGGTGTAGTTGCAGGATAATATGGGAACACATGAGACAAAATAGCTTGTCATTCCTTTCTGGATATTCAGTTATCTAAAATTAGAATCAATTTTGTTTGCGTAGCCGAAGTAAGATTGAGACTTGCTGTTGACATTGTATTTTATTGTGTTTAGGTTCTTGTGACAATATATTTATTTATGATTACATGACAGATACACAGTCCTTCATCCATATCTAAAACAATTAATCATCTTCAATTTTCATATTTCCTTGTTGATAGTGAACCTATTCATTGTCTTTGTTTAGAACCTGTATGAGATCTCTCATACTGAAAATTATTTGCTAGTTCTTTTATCAACATCTTTCCTTGTTTTTTAATGTCTTCCTATCAAAAGTTGACCTTACTCAAAAGAAAAGGCATTTTTTAAATCGAACAAAGAACAGTTTTCTATTATTGAGTAGTTTTTTATTAACTTCTTACTGGAAATGTAAAGTCTGTTTGAGAATTGATCTTGCTTCTTCTTCTTAAATTTCAGACTGAACATGATGGATCTGACGTTCAAGTGGATTTGAATGTGGATCATCCACATGGGTCTGATGTAGCTCCTAACATGACTAGATCTCCAAGAGTAAAGTACATTACCTATTATGAAGACTCTGAAAGTATTCCAGGAAAGAGGACAGCAGTTTGGGAGCTTGATAAAGGTTACTAACATTCCACATGGCAGTACTAATGCGGTAGCTAAAGATCTTGGCTTTTCAAAATGGGGTTTAGTAAATGAGCATATCTATCTCTAGAAGTCTGTAATAGTCTAAAATATTTTGGAAATTCTGGTGAAATTTTAGGCACCAGAACTTATAAACCAGAAGATAAGACTAAATATTGAATACCATCATATCTTAAATAGATATGCTATTAAAATCAGTGTATATTATGTTTATATGTGATTTGTTGCTTTTGAAAGGCGATATAGGTATTGTTTCTTTTTATATGCCCTTAAAATATCCTTTATAATCGAGCTTTATTAATGGCTTCTATTTTGACATGATAATTGACAACATAGCTATACAAACTAAATTGAAAATATCTTCTTACAGCGAATCACAGGAACATTGTTAAATCTCCAGTTTTGATGCGGGAGTTGTGGCTCCAGATGTGGCATGACATTCATCCTGATGCCAAATCAAAATTTGTGACAAAAGGTGAGTCTTTCCTACTATGTTTTCTTGTTCATTGATTTATCTGTGTATGCTCATCGATGTACTACTGCCATAGCTAAACGTGGGCCTCTGAGAGATGATGACTGCTATTGGGACTACGGGAAAGCTATGTGTGCGTGGCCTGAATATTGTGAATACAGGTCATTCCCTCTATCCATTTTTTTTTCTATGTCAACTGTTGGTGCTCATTTATTTTTTAACCCCATTTACCCTACGGTGACTGCAGATATATTTTTGGAGACGTTCACTTGGGACAAAGCTGTAGGTTGAAAAACTCTTCAACTGATACACTCTTGAACTATATATAGGATATAGCTTGGAAGGTATTTACTTTCTTCGTTTCTTCATATCAATAATTATGTACTAGAACCAGAAAATTATATCATATCTCTTTTACAACTTTAACTAAACCTTTTTCTAAATTTTATTTAACTGCGATTTCTTGATTTCACTGAAGTTGTTTAGCAAACACTAATTAATTTTGCATAACTGCATTTCATGCAGCATGAATTCTTTTATGTCCAATATTTCCTTTATAGTGGCCTAAATCATCTTATTGCTAAAATGATAGAAATAGAATCTTAAAAGGTTCAAAATGATGAAGAGATTGTTATAAAGTTCAACTTGGACACTCGTGGCCGCTGGATAAAATCTTCACTAATTCATTATCCAATCTCCTTGTCATGAGAACTAGGCTCTCGTGGTGTAACAAGTCGGTCTACTGTTTAACACTTGATCACGTTGGCATATCTGCTATTCTTTACATATGGAACCTTGAAGACTCATTTGAGGTATGACTAGTCTCTTCTTTTAAATAACCTGCCATTTTTGTTGTCTCAGTTGCTGTTATTGGACTCAAGTTCCACTGATGACTTTGGTGATACTTGCTGCAGTGGATTAATACTGCCACATTTTTGAGGCACCTGTTTCCTTGCCCTTTATAATCAATCATACAGAAGTAATTCTTGTTTGGAGAAAGCATTGTCCATGGTCTTCCTTTCTACTACCATCCTAACTTGGCTCGGCTGTTTCCTCAATTGAGTTAGTTTCCTGTTGTGCCTTTGTCAGCTGATGTTTCAAAATGCATGACTGTAGCCGACTACCATCATCTTTTTTTTTTTAACTTTGTTTGGTAGCTTCTTATAACACTAAAACATGTACTTAAGCCATCACAGTGGAAGAGATTGTTTGCTTCACCCAAGACCCTTACATGGTCAGGTATTCTATTCGAACCAAGTTCAGGAGGAACTTGCCTTGCAAACTGTTTTCTGGTTCCATCTGTTGGTCGAAAAACTGTCAGACTTTGGGCAATAACAGGCGATTGGCCAATGGTAGCAACAATAGATTGAACAAGGATGCAGATTCATATGGTAGATGTTTCGTTAAAAGTTCAACTGTATATATACTTCAGCGAATAATCCATTTCTGTATAAAAGCTTGAAAAATAACAGTAGTAACATTGTAGTTCCCACTACTCCTGAGAGAGTAGGTACAGATGACTGTATATATACTTCTGCGAATAATCCATTTCTGTGTAAAAGCTTGAAAAATAACAGTAGTAACATTGTAGTTCCCACTACTCCTGACTCCTGAGAGAGTAGGTACAGATGGTAAGAACTTTAATGCGCATCTTGTGGAACTGTCTTTTGTGCCTCAAAACAAATGATACCTTCGACATGCCACTTGATGATGGGAGTTTCCGTGTCGTCATATTACTCTGGGAGTATTGTTATCAAAATATACTTGATGGGAGTTTCCATGTCATCATATTACTCTCAGGAATTGTTTGGTTAGCATGAATTTTTATTTGGAAAAGTAATTCTTTTCTAAAAATTTACAGTATCGCGTTTAATTCTTTTTTTTGTTTTAGTAGTTAGGAAAGTAAAAATTTTCCTAATATAAGAAAAGTAGTAATACTCTACTTGGATTCTAAATTCCAGAATCTCCTTTAATATTTTGATTACTTTCCTTAAAAATTTAGTCTAAAATTACGATAGCCAATTTAACATTTACTTCTTTCTTAACTCTACAGTAATTCTTTTATAAAACTCTACCTCCTCTTCAATCAATGTTACGAATACCGTACTAGACTTAGTACCGGATTGGGTTTTAGTACGGTACTGTACTGGTATCGGTTAATATCGAGTACCGTTTTGGGCAATTTTTTAAATTTATGAAACATATTTTAAATTTTTTTAAAAATTACAAAATAGTCTATTGTCATATTATACAGTTGTATTGTATGTTTTTAAGCCTGTCTCCAAAAATCATAATAATAAATAATAATCACAATTTTAATTTAATAATTATTAATAAATATAATTAAATTTAA
>JANZLH020000156.1:3225343-3243063 GCA_026770325.2 Erythroxylum fimbriatum | reverse complement strand
ATTGGTAAATTCCCTTCTCATCAAATTCAAAACCCATGCACGATTATAAATGAATTTTGTCACCTTTTTAGCCTTCTGCATAGTCTCATCAATAACAGGAAAATACCTAGGATCTCTTATATTCTCTAACATTAAGTCAATGCAATGTGCAACACAAGGAGTCCAAAAAAATGAATTATAGGTATACTGCAATCTTTCCCCTTCTGCTTTATAAGCGGAATCATTGTCAGTAATAAACTGGACAATGTTTTCTGGCCCTACTTCATTCACAACTCCATCAAATATCCCAAACAAAGTCTCAGCATTTCTAATAAGGCCAGATGCATCAATAGATTTCAAAAACATAGAGTCATTTGAAGAATAAACGAAAAAATTTATAATAGGCTCTTGTCTCCTATTTGTCCAACCATCACACATAATTGAAAAACCATAAGTACCCCAACTCACTCTTCTTTCCGCCAAATAATTTCTAATTTCATAGACAGTACAACTCAAAAATTTACCTCTTAAGTCATCAATCGATGGCCCTTTGTATACTGGACCATAAGAGGCTATTGCATCCATCATAGGTTAATAATAATAAGAATAAGAAGCATTGAATGAAGGACCTGTATCATACCACCATCTAGCTACTACTATATAGACATTGTGAGTCGCATCTCTTGATTGCATTGCACTACGAATTGAAGGTTGGGCTCTAGGAGTTGTTCGTGGTGCAAAGAAACTAGTCACATGTCTTCTTCTCTTCCACACATCATATTCTTCATGATCCTGAGGCTAAGATGGAACACTACCACTACCACTACCATTACCACTTCCACCTTCAACATTTCCATAATCACCACGGAAACCAGAAAACAAACTTCCACTACCAATTTCAAAATTCAATCTTCCCGTTCTATCTTTCTCAAATTAATGTTCATCAAGCAATGTTTTCATCTGTCACTTCACATTATGACTTACTCTTTTACATGCTTCCACGTCTCCTTTAACCCCAGCTAAATGCCTTTTTAATCGGGTGATTCCTCCACTTTTCAAATGCTTATTACAAAACAAGCAAATGGTATGATTCTTTTGACCAGGAACCACACCAGCATGAACCCAAGCTGGATCACTGTATCTTCCTGAACTAGGTTGATCAGGAGTATTTGAGCTTCCTTCCATTTATCTGTACACAACAATAAATAACAAAACATTCATAATTCCATTTTCATTCGTTCCATTCCCAACAATTTCCAATCCTAACAATTACAAAACATTCATAATTCCATTTTCATTCATTCCATTCCCAACAATTTTCAATCCTAACAATTACAAAACATTCATAATTCCATTTCCAAACAATCCATTCCCAACAATTTCCAATCCTAACAATTACAAAACATTCATAATTCCATTTCCATTCAATCCATTCCCAACAATTTCCAATCCTAACAATCCAATTTAATTCAATCCATTCCAATCCAATTCCAATTTAATTTCATTCTAATTCAATTCAATTTCATTCCAATTCAATTCAATTCAATTCAATTCAATCCAAACCAATCCAATTCATTCAATTCAACACAATTCAATCCAATTCAATTCAACACAATTCCAATCCAATGCAATGCAATTCAATGCAATCCAATGCAATCCAATCCAATTCAATTCAATCCAATCCAATCCAATCCAATCCAATCCAATCCAATTCAATCAAATTCAATTCAATTCAATCCAATTCCAATTCAATTACAATTCCAATTCAATCCAATTCTAATTCAATTCAATTCAATCCAATTCTAATTCCAATTCAATTCCAATTCCAATTCAATCCAATTCCAATTCAATTCAATTCAATCCAATTCAATTCAATCCAATCCAATTCAATTCAATCAAATTCAATCCAATCCAATTCCAATTCAATTCAATTCATTCCAATCCAATCCAATTCAATCCAATCTAATCCAATCAAATTCAATTCAATTCAATTCAATCCAATTCCAATCCAAATTCCAATTCAATTCCATTCCAATCCAATTCCAATTCAATTCCAATTTAATTCCATTCTAATTCAATTCAATTTCATTCCAATTCAATTCAATTCAATTCAATCCAATCCAATCCAATCCATTCAATTTAATTCAATTCAACACAATTCAATCCAATTCAATTCAACACAATTCAATCCAATCCAATCCAATTCAATCAAATTCAATTCAATTCAATCCAATTCAATCCAATCCAATCCAATCCAATCCAATTCAATCCAATTCAATTCCATCCAATCCAATTCAATTCAATGCAATTCAATTTAATTCAATTCAATTCCAATTCAATTCAATTCAATTCAACACATACTCCAATCCTAACAATTACAAAACATTCATAATTCCATTTCCATTCAATCAATTTTCAATCCAAATTCCAATTCCAATTCCATTCATTCCATTCAATTCCAATTCAATTCCATTCCAATCCAATTCCAATTCAATTCCATTTCAATTCCATTTCAATTCCATTAAAATTCAATTCAATTCAATTTAATTCAAAACATACTCCAATCCTAACAATTACAAAACATTCATAATTCCATTTACATTCAATCAATTTTCAATCCAAATTCCAATTCCAATTCTATTCAATTCATTCAATTCCAATTCCATTCATTCCAATTCCATCCATTCCAATTCCAATTCCATTCATTCCAATACCATAATTTTATATTTAACTAATTATTTATCAAAATTCAATACCCAAATATTAAAAATTAATTACCATTTAACAAATATAAAAAATGTGTCAATTAATGATTGTCAATTTTAATTATCAATTTATCAATTTTACATTTAATTATTAATTTCACATTTGATCAATTGATTGTCAATTGTACAATTTGGTTTAAATGTTGCTTTGATTTTAATTATCAAACTCAATTTCAATTGCACAAACTCAAATAGTCAAATTCAATTTCATTCACAATAATTCAACAATTCAATAGTAATTTCATAAATCTACTAAAAGACTAAATCACAATCACCAATTCACCATTCCAAACTTAATTTTCAATCAGACCAACAATGACCAATCACCAATCAATTTTAATTTCACACATTCGGTTCAACTTCCACAAGGCAAAATGACAAATTTCAATTTCAATTTCAACTTCACTTCAACAACCGAAATGACAAAACAAAAATCAAAACAACCGAAATCAGCTTCAACCTTCAAGCCTTCAACATTCACACATTCGGATTTTTCCCCAATCCACCATCATCTGAAATCAACCTCTACCATTTTCCCCAATTCCACCATTTTTTTCCTCATTCTCAGCCGAAATCAACCTAGGATTTTCCCCAAATCCACCTCCATCCAACAACAACACCAAATCAACAACAACACCTAGGATCACAGAAGCAATCAACAACAAAATTCCATTAAAAATCAAACACAAAATCAAAAACATACACCCAAAACAATCGGGTCTTCGGTGAGGGTCGTCTGAGGGTCGGGTCTTTCTTCGGTGGTCATGTGGTGCGTCGACGACGATGAGGACGGAGGAGAAGGCGACAAGGAGCGGCGAGGAGACCGATCCGTCGAAGCCTCTAAGGGAGAAACGTCGAAGACTTGAAGGAGGACTGGAGAACTGGACGAGACGTCGACGGCGAGGAGACGGCAACGGCCAAGCGAGACACGGAGAGAGACACCGAAGAAGAGAGGAGGCGTGCGGCGTGGGGGAGAGGAGGCCGAAGAAGAATCCAAAAGTTAGGGGGTAGTTTTAGGTTAAAATTTTCCAAAAATTGCAAATTAGTCCTTGCAATTTCCGAAATTTTGCGGTATTGGCCGGAATTGAAGGTTCCGGTCGGTACCGTCCGGTAAACGCTAGTACCGACCGGAATTTGACCCCGGTACCGACGTTTACGATTTCGTACCGTTTTTCGGCCAGTACGGTACCTTCCGGTCGATACGGGCCGGAACGGTAAGAAATCTGTATCCTTGCTTTAATTGTAATCTTTTCCTTTTACTTCCTATAATTATATCCTCTTTTATTAATAAATTTGATTTCATCTTATTTATTTTATCTTTTATATGTTCATTTATTATCAAATCTTAATTTTTGTTAATCAATTGAAATTAGTAAGTTTAATTAATTAAATTGATCACTTTAACTATAATCTTTTTCTTTCATTTCCTACAATCTTGTTCCCCTTTATTAATAAATTTAATTTCATCTTATTCATTTTATCAACATGCCCATTTTATATATTTATGCATTATAAAATCTCAAGTTTTTTAATCAATTGAAATTTATAACTTCAGTTAATTGAATTAATCACTTTAATTAAATTTCTAATTAAATAAAGTTTTAATAAATTTTTCAAAAAATAAAAAGTCAATCAACTCAAGCCTTAGGCCTGACCCATATGGCCAGGCTCCAGGCCTCAGGCCAAGACCGGGCCCTTTTCTTTTTGTCTGGGCCAAGCTCGGACTGCCATCTCTACTTAAAATCAAAGACCATCACCTTCATGTTCAAGACTGTTTATTGAAATTTTTGTCAATTTGTAATAGCGAATATAAGAGTGTAAGGAAAGTAGGTTCTACTTCTACTTATGCAGGCAAACATCATCTTGCAGTTTTACTTTACTTGCAGTTTGTCGGACTCGGACCCTATTAGAAAACAAAATAATGAAAATATTGGAAAGCAAAAAGTGAGGAGAATCCAATCCAGAGTAGGCTGATGTAGACACGAAACGAACTGGAAGATAAGCACATCTCTGAGATCAAACTTATGTTGAGTGGCCGGCAGAAAACATTGGCTAGCTTTTCTTTTTGATCTCAAACGAATATTTGAGCTCCATATGACATCTTCTGTCGTCGTCTTCAAACTGCACAAGGCAGCAACAGAATATACTAAGCAAAACGCATAAAAAATATCTTTTACGTTAGAATTTTTTGTAATAGGATTTAAGGTTTTACTTTTACATAAACATACGAATATGTTGCTCTACTTTTTCAGTAGTAGAGCATTCCAGAATTAACACCTCTGCCAAAACACCAGAGAGAAAGAAAATCATAAGGACACTCAACTACTAGTCATCATTATTCACTTACTGACCCCAAATTGCATCAGATGAAGATTCAATACCATACCTCATGCATTCAGTTTTCCAGATACTAACAAAAAGGTTTGGCCTAGCCGCAGCATGGCATCATTACAGGTTCTCCACAAAAATGGCAGCAGTTAATAAATAATCAAAATTATCTTCAAAAACAAAATTTTAACTGAAAGCAAATGCCCACAAGCCAAACTGAGAACAATCACTTTTCCGGTCCTGAGCGTAAAGCTACTGAGCAAGAAGAATTTGACTCACCTTGAGTCTTGCTGAGTAAGTTCCTCTTGCTAGCAAACCGGATGGAGTTATCTCCTCCTTCAAAGTGTGTACATATGGTTCACGTTGTGGAGCAAAAGTACCCAGCATTTCTTGGCTTTGATCAACTGAGAGTCCAGGGAAGTACAATCATGAACACATTAAGGTTAACAACCAGCAGCCAAAATTTAAACTCTGATGGATTAGAGGTTGAAAATTGAAATGAGGTAATGTTGACATGAGATGCTCAAGGTCAAAGTCTTCATCACCCTAACCATAATGATGAGACATTTAACGATATCTGCTTGATGTGGAATCATCTAGTAGTCCATGATGATATTGCATATTCATTCACATGCTTTCAGATTTTTGCCAAAGAAACTAAGGTTATGCTTTGAACCAAAACACTGCCCCAGATCAGAAAAAAAAATGTGAAAAAAAATAGAAGAATCATATAGTCCATGATGATATTGCATATTCATTTGAAGGCTGTATTTGCTTTGCGAGGAAAAGAATCATATAGGCAAATAACAAATGTTCAGCTTAACATCACGGTAGAAGTTGTAAATGAAGTGGAATAAACAATTCTGCACCTTGAAGCCCTGCCTTCCACACGGTGTTTGAATAGGTTAGGCCAGAAACGATGTTGTGTAGAACACTAAAGGTTAACTTCATACGGTATCCAGATCCCTCTCTGAGAGAAAAAAAGAGACCAACATTGTGATTTTCATTGACAGGCAAGGGTGTGTTTATTTCCCCAAAATCATCAGACAAAATTCCAATCGCGTGGAATTTGACTTCAGGTTCCATTTGGCCTAAAAGAAGAGAAAAATTACCCCGCGATCCTACGAAACAAGATAGCAATACAAGTAGAAAGGGAAAATGCGGAAAGATAAAGTATACGCTTTAAACAGACCATTTAAGTCGCTTTCAACACAACCTAGCAGCTTCTCTTTCCACCTCCTTAGGCTTTCGTCATCCTGCAACACGCGCAACAGAAGAGAAGCATCCAATAATCAATACCCCCATTTAAGAATAATGACACTGAAAATAGGGAAATTTGGGAGCAGAAACAATGCAGAACTTGAACAAGAAGAGCATACACATACAATGATTATGGATTTCTTTAAGATTTTACAACTATTTGGCAGCTATAGCTCCCCAGTTCCCACAATCATTAACTTTAGGCACAAATTTGCATCTCCCCACATAATGTAAATTTGTAATATAGAGTGGTACAGAGTGGATCTTTTATAAGAAAACAAACGGAATAAAAATACAAACTTCAAGTTTAAAGACCGCAAGAAATTAGGAAGAAGGATAGAATTAAGACTTGTGAAGGCAAATGGAAGAAACGGGATCAAAAGAACCATTAAAACCTTGTCTTTTTCAATCTGCTCCTTTAGAGAGAGCAAAGGACCAGGTACAAAGGCAGTAACAGAAGCCCCGTTATTATCTTCTTCATCATAGTCATCACAATCATCATCCTCACGGGTTAAAACTTCAGTTGTTGCCTTCTCAGTCACGTCCACTTGTCTTTGATGATTGTCATCAACTCCAGCAACCGCCGATGGACCTGCTTCCTCTATCTTCCCATCCTCCATTTCTTTCCCTTCTTGACTAAACCCCCAAAATATGATACAATACCCTTTCAAGATGTGAACTGTTTAGTGTACACAAACACAACCACTATGGTGGGGCGGGATTAAAGGTTTCAAAGTTTGAACTTTGAGGTATGAACACTTTCAGTGATGAGCGCGCCTGTGTCTCTCTCTATAACACCGAGTTTGTTTGTTTGTTTGTTTGTCTTTGTCTTGTCTTAAAGTCATTGGGAACTGTGTCGGCATCTAAGTGGACATTGGAGCCAACGATTTTCAGAAAAGGAAAACAAAAGATATTTTTTTTTTCTTCTTAGTTTGCAAAGTAGTCCATACAAATCCGCTTTATTTCGTACTATATCCTCAAGGACTTATAACATCGAAGTAGGATAAGGACAGACAGTGAAAGAAGCAAGAAAAAAGATAGATGCTTTGGAAAGCAACGGGAGGGCCATCTGACGAAGCAGAACCAGCCATTCACGGCGGAGATAGGTGCTGATGGTTGATTGGGTCTGATGTAAGCAATAGTTTTATCTCCTAGGCCTACTTGGTCGTCATAAAGCTGCTTACTCGTGATCGTCTTTAAAGCCTCTTTTTTTACTCGTTTCATTCACGCCACCAACATGAAACAAACATCGATCTTTAATTTATTAGACTTGAATGAGATGGCTTATAAATCCACCACCTTGCTGCTTACGATGATTAGATTTTTTTTGTTGGTAAGAAAAAAGAGAGCGAGGCTCACAATAGCAGAAAACTATTTAACACACGAGCAGGGACGGAGGCACATACAAACAAGGGGTCAGTGGTCCCAAATTTTTTTAAAAAAATTATTTTTAATATATATATATATATATATAAATAGAGTTATTTAAGGGTCAGTGGTGTACTGAGCCTTCCAAAATTTAAAAAATTAATTCTTTGACCCCCTATCTTAAATTCCTGACTCCGTCACTGCAAACGAGACTCCTTTTAAATTATGATCAATCTATAATACTTGCCCCAAAATACAAAAAACCAACAAAAATGTGAGCAAGGCTCACAATAGCAGAAAACTATTTAACACACGAGACTCCTTTTAAATTATGATCAATCTATAATACTTGCCCCAAAATACAAAAGTCAGAAGAAAAATCAAAAGAATCAATTCCACTTATATTTTATTAAATTTTATTCATACATTCACGTAAAACCTATATAAATATATGAATTAGATTGAAAGGAATAGGGTTGAAACATATTATGTGAAACAAGTACTCAACCGCAACTTACAAGCTTTTTCAAATTAAGATCAGATCTCTTGTTTTAGTTATAATATTCTTATCATGTTTCTTTTGCGTCATTTTCAATTCATCGAGGCATTAATGCTTAAGGCCTTATTTGATTAAAGGGTTAGTAATAGAATGGGATGGAAGGTAAGTACGTAACACACTTCCATCGTTTAATTAAGGATTTCATAATGAAATGGAATGGAGTAAGATGGAAACGAAGGATTTTATTTTACATTTCATTCCATCCTAAACAGTGAAAATAAAAAACATCTGATTTGGGAGGTTTATGATAGAACATAAACTAATAAATACATACTATCTAATATACCCTCAATAATTTTTCTTAATATCAATTATTTCTTCTAACCCTAACCCCTTTTTTCCAGACTCATTTATTACGGTCCACAAAAATTGTATATAATTAATAATATTTTTATATTATTTCTCCTTACCCTAATAATAATATTTTTATATTATTACTAATAAATTGTATATAATTAATAATAAAAAAATCTTAATAAATTTTTTATTAATGAAAAATAAAAAATTATTCTTTAATTGTTTGTATATATTTCTATATAAATAAATTATTTTTAAATATATATCATATAGAATAGAAGAAAATAAAATTTATTAAATAATTAATAATAATATTTTTATATAATTAATCATATATTGTATATAATTAATAATAAAATTTTAATATTTTAAAATAGAAAATATATAATTATGCTGTTTTTTTTTCTATTTCATTTTATTAATTAACATCCAACTAAATACCCCATGCGCTTTCTAACCTCAACTGACGGTGTCTTGTTACCCCAATATATATAGAAATATAGAAATTGGGGCCATAGGTATTAACCTATTATATTAGGTATGTCCTATAGCTTACCAAAATAGTAACACTTTGCTCTCGTCCTCATCCATAATAGTATTATACAATTGTATTTGATTTATCATGCATTAATAATTCTTTTATAGGAGGCAAAACCAGAAAGAATCTTTGATAAAAATTGCTATCATAAGGTTATATATATTAATGGCTTTCCTCTTACCTTCACAAAGTGGAGACTCTTGTACAGTTTGACTTTTTTTATAGATCTTTTCTAAAAACATAAATAAGTAAATTCTCATCTTGTTTCTTCCTATTTCCCCTTTCTAATCTCTTCAATTGAGGACTGTCCTCTAAAATATAATATTTTTCTAACCATATTTTTGTGATTTATATTTTAATATAAAATACTTTTGTTTTGTTCAAATGTCTTTCTTATATATTTAATTTGTAAAATCAAAATCAATTTTTAATGGTTAATTTTGAATATTTTAGAATTTTATACGCAATGAACACTTTCCATTTAGGTTATATAAGTATTTTGAGTGCTTAATTACTTTTAATAACTATATTCACTCATTTAGATTTCTTATTTTCTAATAAGTCTTATTTATTGTGATAAAATTATTATAGGTTTGCTCCACACATTATTTCAATCGTGGCCATCATAATTGGAAATAATAGCATCTATCAACTTATTTACATATAATTAGAAATAATAGTATATATGAATTTTATGTAAAATTATATATACACAATATTTCATATTTTTTAATTCAAACAACACGTTTATTTTCACGAATAATCATAAACACGATTCACATGTATAATCGTACATGTATATAGATTGAAAGAATATATGATAAAATTCTGCAGCCTGCACTTAAGATACAAGTACAAAAGACAAGTATAGGAAAATGTCATTTCTATCATTTCTTGCAGGTGTTCCGAGTACATGGATATTACATGAGAACAAGATGATGATATACTGAATGTTACATTATCTGAAAGGTTCAACCGGAGCCGACTCCTGAAGAAATGTTGCAGCCTCAAAACACTCGGCTGCTTCTATACATGAAGGTGCGCCCTCATCTTTATAAAGCAGGCCAAGATTGTACCATGCTGATGAATTCATTCTGTCAAGCCTTAAGGCATCCATCAGCAGGCTTCTTACCACTTCATTTGATTGGTTACCAAACCTTCTAAGTGCCACAGCTGTGGATATCAAGCTTGGGACATGGGTGGGATCAATATCCAGAGAACCTACAAAGGATTTTACCGCTTCTTTATGCAGACCCTTTGCTTCATAAAGTAAACCTGCAATTTACTTCAGAATTTCAGATTCTGAATTCCACCTAAACCAAGATACTCTCTCTGATATTTGCAAAACACCAACCAAATGTCTCATAAACGATACAGCATATCAAGTTTTTCTTAAATTATTTTAGTTGCAAAGGACCAGATATCTGAAGCTATTTTCATACTACTTGATTCTTTTAACACGAGAAAGGGATCTCAAAGAAATTAGACTGTGCCTAAGAAGGTAGGAAGGATCAAGGAATATCTGAAGAAGAAAGAGGCTAAAGGATCCAGGAATATATCAAGTTGACTTTAGTGCAATGAGCAATAACAGAGCAGTTAACGATAGAAAGCTAGACAGTTTCTCAAATAAGTTCAAATTACTAGGATGAAAATATGAGAAAGTTGTCTGCTAACTCTAGATTGAGAAGTTGTGAGGAAAAAATAAAATAAAATAAAATCCAGATAAGGGAGCAACATACCAGTTGTATGGCATCTCGAGGCTGAATAAGAACTGATTGCTTTGGATTTTGAAAGACAGATTTCAGCGTCGTGCCACCTTGATAAGCTTATGTAGACGGAAGCCAGGTCATGCCACACTTCTAATTCCAGACGTTTAGCAGGGTTTACATTAGCCTGACAACAAAATGTGTTTTCAAGTTTTACGAGTGTATTAGAGTAAAAAGGTAATTGTAGCTGCATTAATTGCCTTACAAAAAATCTTCTCAATAAATATCAGATTTGGTATACAAAAACATTTTGGGAAGATAATCTAGGATTTCCAATTGTCTAATCTTAACTTCTACTCGAAATTTCACCAAGCCTTCCCTCCACCACACTTAGCTACAGATCTTTGCGTCATTTTTCTGACAGTAATTAATACCTATATTCTACCTTCAACCCAGTTTATCACTTTGATCACGGACAAGAAAATAAAATCCACTTATCTGCTAAAAAGTAGGTCAAAAATGTCGCAAAATGGCCACTTCAACTTTACTGACCAAATGATCACTTTGTTTAAAGGAGTTATGTTCTTTTCAATGTTTATGTAACTTAGAGTGGGTTAACTGACCTTATGTGCATTCTTCCCAGACCTAACACTCTTACTCTGGACTTGGATAATAGCCAGAAGCTGTGTATATGTCTCAATGGCACCTCTTAGCAGTCCTTGAGCAATTTGAACTTTAGCTTTGGTTCTCAATAATTCTGCCTGATCCCATTTCCCAGTTAGCTCCAATGCAGTATTAAGGACTGCCTCTGCATCCTCAAACCGCTTTTGAGCTGATAAAATCCGAGCCAATAGTAACCATCCTCTAATTCTGGATCCACTTTCCACTTGCAACAATCGCTTTGCATAAAGCAATGCTGCATCCAGCTTCCGTTGATCTGCATTTTCTACGCTGAGATGGTAAAGTATATTTGGGCCCTGCATGCTTGTCATTCTTCCTGCGGTCTCTAGTACCTGAAGTGCCTCAGATTGCTTTGTATACCTCTCAGAATCACCAACAGCAGATTTAGAACTTGCTGAAAGAGACACACCAAGCAAACAATTGGCAACTCCTTCTAACTGATCGCAGTCGGGTTTCATATTTTTAAGTGCTCTACGAGCATAATCTATCCCTTCTTCAGCAAGTTCTGCGGCTTTTCCACAAACTTCTGATGCAATTAATAAGGCTGGGATGCAATCTGGGTCCTCACTCTTATGCAGTAATTTCCTAAATAGGTTCAGAGCAACCATTTCCTCTCCTGCTCCATAATAACAGAGGCCTAGAATCTGGTACCTGTCCTTCCGATCAATAATGCCAGGAAGCATCTCCTCAATACGATTGGCTAGTGACTTTAGATCCCCCACCACCGCAAGAGCAAAAGAAAGATGATCCAAGATTGATGAATCCCATTCAATTCGTTTGAGACAAACTTTTCTCAAAAGGATCATTAGCAGAAGAACAGCCTCTTCTATGTTGTTTCTTGGCACAAATGAACTGCTCATCTGGGATCGGAGGTTAGGGGGGCTGGCTTCACCTCCACCATACAGAAGAAAAATGGCAAATTCTTTCTGAATCCTTGCAGTTGTATCTGCATCAAGGTTCCATTGATAGAGCAGAGCTCGCCTGTATGTCATAATCGCTTCATGAGGGGAATCGGTGAGTTTCCAAAGTTCTGGAAGCAACTCAACAGCCTTGTTCAAAATTTCCTGCAATTTACAGTCAGCAGCAAAGTTTTCAGGCAAGCCTTCTGGTAATGAAGACTCAACTATGTCCAGAATAACTTTGCAAGATTGTGCAGCTTCTGCAAGAAGGAATCGATATATGCATTAGCAATATTATAAAGCCAAATCTCTACTTTATTCTTTCCAGTACCATTTTGCTAAAATGAAATTGCACATTAATTGGAAAGACACAAACAGACAGCAGGTAGATAGGGGGAAGGAAGTGCAACACAGACAACAAATTTGAAGAGGTATCCAAACAAAAGCAAAAGTAAGATCATAGGTTGTCTATATCAAATCATGGCTACACAAGCCAACCAGCTTGGCAGTTGCTCGATAAAAGGGAACAGGAACATTTTATGAGATGTTCATTATACAGTTTCTGTACTAGAAAAGTTGCAAACGACAAATTTCACCCATAACTATGAATTATACAAGAAGAATCTAACCAAACAATAAACTCATTTGTAGGAATCTAGAGCCAGTATTTCCTCCATCCAACTCTGTTTTGTGAAGTTCTTAGCATAGGATACAAAGATAACTTATTGCTTTGGAACTCACCCTCACGCTTGCAAAGAAGAGGATATGTTATAAATAGCAAACAGCAATGAATAATCATTAAATCCATATCAGTCTTCCATTAAAGAGAAATGGAAAGAAATAATTTTTTTAACTAAACAAACTGAAAATCTAAGGATTTCTCAGCTTAAATTCAATTAAGTCCACAACCGTTAAGCAGCCTTGGGTCATACTCTCTTTGCTGCATCCGTTAGGATTTTAGGTGAAAATTTTATCGCACTCCCATACATGTCATCTCTTTTTCTTAATTGTCACATAAGAATAACACGGCTTACATAGGATGTATACAACAAATTCATGAAGTTGAACAGTCAATACGAAAAACACAAGAACATTAAACGAGAAAGACTTTAGAAAGCACAAAATGAATGAATCAGCATTGGTGGAAAAGCACCTTTATGCCTCCCAAGATGTTGCAGTGATTTTGCTTTTAGAAAGAGTGCTTCTACTAGCAGACTGACAGCATGTATAGACATTGGTGGAGCATAATAATTTTGTGAGTGTCTCCTGTGCTGTTCTCCTCTATTAGCAAGTGTAAGTTTCATCTTGGGAGTTACTCCATTGATATCAATTCCTTCAAAC
Source organism: Erythroxylum fimbriatum (assembly GCA_026770325.2). Taxonomy (NCBI): domain Eukaryota; kingdom Viridiplantae; phylum Streptophyta; class Magnoliopsida; order Malpighiales; family Erythroxylaceae; genus Erythroxylum; species Erythroxylum fimbriatum. The sequence continues at coordinate 3,229,342 of JANZLH020000156.1, read as the reverse complement.
ACATGGAGAGCAGCCTCTATATTTCCTTTTTGGTATTCAATTCTTCCTAACAATGCCCTTGCTTCCTGTGAAAATGCAGGTGTGCTGGTTTTTAAATAATCAAACAATCATGAGTACAAAATTGACAACAGGCCTTCAATTGGGTGGCATGTACAACCCCCTTCCCCCAGTGGCTCAGGGTCAAACCCCTACTGACCAGAAAATAAAACAAGATTTCTTGATTGTTGATCATATGGGCTTACGTGAAACTAATAAACTTGAAGTCAATAACACATGAACCAGCCTCCAACATCCAGCAAACCCACACGGTTATTGGCATTTCATAATTCTACAATTTGCACTTGGAGACCTAAGATATCGATCAATTGTAGGGTTTAAGAATATAAATTGATGATAAAACAGACAAATTTTTTATTCCTTTTAGCAAAAACCATGTCTGAGTTGAGTATAGTTGAGAGTCTGACTCTCAAAATGAATACTACCAACAATAAAGACAAAAGAATACCTAACTAGAATCAGTCAATTTCTAAGAGCATGAAACTTGTTATTTATTGACCAACTCCAGCACATGGGCCTTCTAAATTGGGTATGGTTTCCATAGTCACTTCGTATTACATAGAAAAATCCAGGGTAAATGGAGCCAAAATAGATATAGAAAGCTGTGATCACACTTAAATACTAGAAAAATTATGAAAAACAAACCTCATAATTCAAAGAACCACGCTCGCGCAAAGACAATTCAGCTTCCTCTATATTTCTGATATCTGGTTTTGGGTCCTCCACATCACCATTTTGTGAAGAGAAAGCACCCAGCGAATAATCCTTTGTGGCAAGAGATTCAGATGAAGGTATCATATCATCCCCTGCCCTCATTTGCTCTCCAGAGCACAGGCAGTTCACTAGTTTTCCGAAATTTCGTTTAACTCTACCTCTTCTCTGCCTTTTTATTCTAAAGTCGCTCTTCATATTTGTTCACTGGACTGAGTAATCTTTAAACAACAGGAAAACCAACGAACAAAATCTTATGTAAGATACTAAGATCACTTGAAAAGAGTTTATCAATTAACTAGAATCTGCCATGACATCAAAACTAACGATTGATCAAGAAGATGGTCAATAACAAATTCAAGTGCTTGACTACGAAACTGATTTCTATATTCAAAAATACGAATTACAACATATAATAATCCGACACAAATACAAATAACATTAACATCCAGGGGAAGAAAACAAATGGGAAGCAAAAATTAACAGATAAAAGTCGACAACTTTAGCAAAACCCAGAAGCCAAATTCAGCATTCAAATTCAGAAAAGCAATCGTTAATAGCCCCTTCATACAGTTTGCAATCACGCCTCCAAAATTCAACCACAAAATCCCACCAACTAATTCCACATCAAAACACCAAACTAACAAAAAAGTCTTTCAATGAACAACAATTTTCCAACAAAAAAAAAGCAAGAAACCGGAGAAAAGTCCGACACATGTAAGGTTTCGAGGCTATGGCACCACACAACAATCAAAAGCACACACCTTTTGTTATTCCAAACATAAAAGCAAAGGCAGCGAGCCCACCAGGCATCACCACCGATACCCATATTTTTGTTTCCCCTTTCAAAGCCTCCAACTTTGAAATCTCTGAGAGTCAGAAAAGAATCATCAGACCTTCAATTGAACACCTTCCCCTTGCGCAACTTTCACTGTTTTTTTCTTCCTTTCTTTGGCTTCTCCAAGCTTAGCTTTTTAATTTTCCATTAAAGCTTCGGTTTTTAGGTTTAATAGGACAGTGTATGGAATTAGCAAGTGGATCGTGAGAAAGAAGATTCGGGATTTAATTCCTTTTATTGTTGTAATAAAAAAACAATATTATATTCGGGTAATTATTTCACAGTCGTGCTCCTGTCTGTCATAACTCGTAGGAAGGAAGGAAGGAAGGAAAGGGTCCCTCTTCATCAATTTTTGTGCCCCCGCGAGCTTCAACCGTTATTAACTAAATTGACAGCGGGTCAAAGTGAAATCTTGACTTCTATTTTTTTTCCCACTAATTTGCGTAATATAAATATAAATATAATAAAGCCCATTTTTGGTAATGAATCACGCAGGCACATGGGACCCAGGCAATTAGTTTATAACTCCCCCGTGTTCTCCTCTTTTCCCCTCATTTAATGATTTTTAAAATAAAAACATAAAATTATATATTTCACATAATTTACAATAATAATTATGAAAAAATAATCGAAATTAGAGACCAAGTTAGGTTCACGATAAAGTTATGTATGGATTATATATTAATCTTAAAAGCAAAAGGGAATTTGAACAAATAATTGACAGTCTCTTCGGCTTTATTTACAGGTTCCAAGATCGAAGACAGAATCCAATGTACGTAAAGGCTACCCAACACAACATGAACAGGTCATGAACTAGGACTAGTATTGACTCTCATGTAAATACTTTTTTTGTTTTTCCAACCAAAACAATTCATCTAATATCATATCAAAACCTAAATTTGTCTGTTTTTCTATTTTGTATATTTATGTAAATACTTTTAAGTTGTGTTTTTTAGTAAAATGACACTTCTGAATGTATATTCATGGGCCTTTAAGTTTTATTTTTCGTCAAGGAATATATTTATCTTTTAAAGTTATGGCATACGTATTTACAAGTTTTTATCTTAAGACAAAAAGAGTTTCTATCATGAAGTTGCAGCATATGTTTATATTTTTGTATCTTGAAACTAAAATGTAGTTTCTATCCTGAACTTGCGGCATTACATGTTTTGTTTGATTGTATCGTGAGGCTTGTTTTAATCTATATATGGATTTATTAAGCTTGCAGACTAATACTCACCATCAGTAGAGAAGAATACTTCAAGTTGTTTTATGTAAACCTCTTCCTCTAGTTCACCATTGAGGAACACCGTTTTCACATCTATTTGATGTAACTCAAAATTAAAATGAGCTACCAATGTCATGATTACATGGAGAGAATCTTTCTTAGATATAGGAGAAAATGTCCCTGTGTAGTCGATTCTTTCCCTTTGAGTAACCTTTAGTAACAAGTCTTACCTTATGTCTCTCAATTTGCCTCGTGAGTCTTTCTTTGTCTTAAATACCCATTTACATCCAATGGCTTTCACACCATTGGCCAACTCAATGAGATCCCAAACTTGGTTAGATGCTATAGAATCCATCTCCTCTTTCATGATATTGTACCACAAGTCCGATTCCTTAGAACTCATGACTTGTGAAAATGTTTCAAGATCATTTTCAGCTCCAATGTTATAGTCTGACTCTTATAGAGACACTATATAATCAATAGGAATTGCTGACCTTTTAACTGTAGTAGATCTCCTCAATGTTGTATCATCATCCTCTCGAAGAACTTGTTGCTCAACCTGTAGCTCAACAATTTCTTATTGTTCCTCATGTACAACTTGATTTACTGGATTTGTATCAACAGCTTGTGGAACTTCAGTAACTAGTTATCTAACCCCCGTTTCAACTTGAGGGAGGTGAATGATAATCAATCTATCACTTGAACTAGAGGGTTGAGCTTCATAATGGTCATTTTGAAAAACTATGTTTTGAAATTGACCACTCCCACTAATCAAGTCATTCTCAACAAATTTTGCATTTCTTGATTCTACAATCCTAGTGCTGTGAGATGGACAATAGAATCTATACCCCTTAGACCTTTCACCATATCCAATGGAATACTCACAATGGTCCTTGAGTCTAGCTTCTTCTCTTTTGGATTCTAAATTCTCACTTCAGACGGGCATCTCCAACCCTTCAATAACTCGAAAGGTGTCTTTGAGATAGCCTTGGTTGGAACTCGGTTTAATATATACACATTCGTCTTTAAAGCTTCAGTCCATAGGAACTGAGGAAGTTTTGTGTTACTCCTCATACTTTTCACCATGTCTGTTAAAGTTCGGTTTCTTCTTTCTACCATACCATTCTGATCCAAAGAATCAGGCATAGTGTACTGGGCAACAATC
>JANZLH020000156.1:3185205-3199053 GCA_026770325.2 Erythroxylum fimbriatum | reverse complement strand
CTTTTCTCCAGAAATCTAATAGAAGTATAGAAATTTATATTATTTGGTATATTTTTCTATTTTTTAATAATACTAATATTATATATAATTAAATATAATTATTGCGTAATTATGACGTCACACAGATTAGACCGGTGGTCGAACCCGTTGAACTGGTGATCAGTAAGAACTCTGGTTCGACGCCCGGTCCGAATTTCAAAACCTTGGTTATAGCTTTTTATAGCTCTTTTTGTCAAGAAGCTTTAAAAAGCTTCTTTTGATTCTTTACTTATTAAAGTGTTCTAATTAAAGAATTAGTAAGGAAGGAAGCAGGAAATCACATTCTTCCTAATCTTTAATCTTTTCGTGTTAATTGCTACCTAGAGCACCAGGGGGCTTAATAATCCCAACAAATTGTTAGTTCCTCTTCATCCCAAACTCTTTTGGAATCCAAAATAAAAGTACCCCTCTCTTAAACTTGTTGCTTCTCAAACAACATACAATGACCTTCCACCAACTCAGCTTCAGCTATAGGATTACTGTCCTCTCATTGCAACATTAAGCTTCTTTCCCTTTCTGACCAATTCTTCCACGTTCAGCTCTTAAGAGTGTCTTTTTTAATATAACATCTTTGTCACTTTCATTTATGCCTATAACAACATGTCAACTAAGAAGGTTCTGTTGAATGATTTATTGAATATTCGAAATTTTTAAAATGGCTTCTAAATTTTCATGGGATATTTTCAACATCCACTCTATACTCGTCTGAAATAGAAGAGGAGAGTGTATGGGAAGTATCAAGGGTTTAGGTGACTGTTTTCTTGACTGAGGATACAAGTTGCTTATGCAAGATTTATGAAAGAGATATGACAACCACCAATTAACATGAGAGTTTAACAAAAATATTGGATTAAGATGTCTGATAGTATAATCCTATTAAGATATCAATTTTGAAGATTAAATTTACCATTTTTCTGGATGATAAAAACTAAAAAAGAAAATTTTGAGATCGAATGCCCCCAAAATGGATATGAAATCAAAAAAATGAAATGACAAGATAAGCTGCGTAATGAAATATGTGGAAAAGCGAGACAAGAATTCTCTACAATGATATTGTAAATCATATCAATTGAAAGGGATTTGGCGCCCTAACCAGAAGAGTAGGGCTCAAAATACAAATACAATCTAGCATACATCTCTACTGGAGGTCAACTGCTATTGATTTCTTTCTACATTCTAACTACTCCTTTGCAGCATTTTGATAAACCCTATGCAAGAACAACATGAAAGCTACAAAAAATTCCATTGTGTCTACAAAAACTGCCTATGTAATCTATTAATACCCATGATCCACCACTAAAATGAGGAGAACATACATCTCCATAAAGGGGCCTATCTATATTTACAAGAAGCATGCGATAATCAGAAGGTCTTTCAATGATGATCATGCCATTCCAGTGCACCTTATTGATCATTTATGTAATTTAATCAAGACCGAACCATCTGCACATAATTTCAGACGAAGCTATCAAGCTTAATCTCTATTCATGGAAAACTTAAAGTAAAGCAGACAACAAGCAAAAGAGCTCATCACAATTATCAGTCATAACAAATCCCATTCGAGAGTACACAGTCCAGGTCAACTTCACTGATCTCTAGTATAAGATTAATTCAATTATGACCAACTACTGACTCCGGCATAGTGCATATGACATTTATGCACCCAAATGTGAACGTTTGCTGATGAGAAAAATATAAAAGGGATGTCGTTTGAATTCTATGCAAGAAATGAGATGGATTTTTTTCCTGGTATGAATTCTACTGCGATTATGATAACTGGTTATGCTTTCTATTTCTAGCATTCTAATCCACTGGTTTCTCAATTAGCTGTAGAAACACTAATCATCAGTGCAAAAAAGGGTAATGACATTTACCATCTTGGGTGTGGCCTTTGCTTTTAATGTCTTTAAAGCTGCATCTGCGAATGCTTGTGCTGCTTCTGCATCAGCCTCAGCTGCTTCTGCCTCTCTGGCTGCCTCTTCAGCTTCTGCTATGGCAGCTTCTGCCTCAGCAACAGCTCGAGCAGCAGCAGCAGCAGCCTCTTGTGCTGTCATGCTCCTCATCCTGGCTAGCTCAAAATCAATCTCCGACTTTGTCAGCATACTGAACTCATCCCTCTCAACTTTAGGAGAAATCCTGTGTCTTCCATCCCACAATGACATGGAAGTACTTCTGCTATCAAAAAATGTTGAAGAAGGTGCAATCCTGTACCTACGTTTAACCTACAGCAGAGAGACATGAACTGGAGTTAATAACAATCTAACCGCGACTAATTAGTGTAGAAATTCACACACACAAAAATAAAATTTAAACATAAAGATGCAGTAAAATCTGGTCTGAAGCATATTTTATTGCATAAAACTTAATTCTGATGCTGACCGACTCAGGTGCACATGAAAACATGACTGCAAGTTTCCATCAACTCCTAACAAGTCAAATTATGTACCAACCACTTCAATCAACCTAGCTAAACACATTTTTCTCCATCCCTAATGAGTAATGACTCATTCAGGGACGAAAGGAGGATATCCACCATTTTGGACCATATAACTATGTGCTTCTGACTTTCAGCAAGGTGAAAATATTGCATATGGACAACTATGGTGGAGAACATAATTACCTTTATCAGTTTCCCGTTTGCAGTCAGATACTTCAATTTTGCCGACAATATCCTCTTAAAATCTTGCGGTGGCCAATATTGCTCCTACAGAATTAACCAGAACAGTTAGGCAAGGTCAAGGTCAAAGTCAAAGATTCATCTATATCAAAGAAACACACATGGGCAGAAGATGCCATAAATAAAATAAACAGTGGCAGAACAATTGCTTTCCTTAAAAAATGCACAAAGCTCCTGATATGCCGTGGGATTATAGTGTGCCATAACTTGGTAAATTATTGGGATCTTTAACCATACAACCATTGAGTAAAACAAGGGGGAAAATTTGATTTCTGAGTGATGTCATCCTTAATTACTTCTAACACAAAAGAAATCTTTGGGCTACATCCAAATAGAAAGCCTCCTGAGGATGATCTATATTGTTTGGCTTTAGACAAGGAAAGCATTGAACACTTTCTGAGAATCCTCTGTTATTGTACACTACTGTCTGTCCTCCAAGGACCCATTCTTGATCACATCCAACCTTAAAACTAATGAAAATTTCCAAAAATATGATGCTATTGAAACTTCAAAATAGTACCTTCTTACAACTAGCCCTTCAAATCATCATCAGAAGTTAGGCCTCAGCGGCTACTGATAAGCCAATACAGTTTAAAATTATGCTTTTTGATTCTTTAATCTTTTACATTGTAGTGAGGGTGTAGACAGTTCATTACACTTTGGACTATTATCAATCACAACAAGCATCTAAGAGATATGTATTACATGTTAAACTTTGCGAGCATTAAGAAATTGCAAGCAATAGAATACCTCTATGTAAGAAGCAATTGTTGTTTTATTTGAACCACCAGGCTCCTTCAAGGCAGTTATAGCCTCCATAATGAGATATTCCAGCCTATAGCAATGAAAAGGGGAAAATAGAAATTGTTAGAAGGAAAAAGGAAGAATATATCTTACTGATTAACCAGTATAACCCACTGGCACCTGCAACTATAAACAGATAAAATGAATGATATACAATGATGAGGGTAGCACATAATGGAAACATGTTTACCTTTGAAACACATCATGATTGTTTTTACGGTGTATAAAAAATGCATACAAAGGAGTCTAGTTATGCCTAACATTTGCCATATATGTCCTGAATTAAAAACAAACTTATACCAAGGCAAGATACAACAGAAGCATCCTAGCTAGAGTTGATAGGAGCAATGCATTATCATCTCAAAACTGGCCAGATTGATCGGCCTAACCAGTAAAGATACCTTAACAATTTGAAAACCTCAAAAAATATCGGTTATAGATGTATACTACCTCTCCATTACATTTACTAGTGAAGCCATCATGTTCAGTCATCATCATTTTCTCTTTGAGTTTCTTGACTAACTCCACATACTCCATCCGGCAATTTATTTCCTTCTATAGAAACACCACAAATGCCAAATTGGATACATTTTACAGCCAAACACTTATTTTTCTTTAAAAAACGGTGGAAAAAAATGCTTATTTACTCTCCAAAAACTTAACCAAACAGGCACTTAATCATGAAGGTGTCACATGGACACCATATCAAAGTTCCAATCTCATAAATATATGTACGTGTTCAAGTATACATTTGCTGGCATCTGCAGCTCTGACGCCTGAATATGAAAATGTTCATGAATTTGTCCATTATGCATAGCATACTACATGTTAATCTTTTTTGTCCTCGAACAAACAAAACAGAAGTTTATTCTTTTCCAGGTGCATTAATCGCATAAAAGTTGCATGTATCTGCATAATTTATCGCCACGAATACAGAAGGGTGCGTAGAAAGCAACTCATGGCGGAGATGGAAGATTGAGATCAGTCACTAAGAAATGTAGTTGTAGTCGCAAATGCAACACCTGTCAATGGAAAATCAAACTGATGAATGGATGAACCTTCTATATTCCCTGATAACAAAAGCTTCTCAACATTGTTTGTGGTCAATTCTCAGCCTCTCAATTTAGAAATTTTCCTATGTTCTAAGCGAAAAGTTTGAAAGCATCTGTCCAACATTCGCGACACAAAATTTTGGCATACTTAGTGCCTGAAACTTATGAACTATTCTCTTACAAAGTTAACATGAACTGTAGTATTCACAATAATCATTTCTGTAAGTCAGGAAAGAAAATCATACTTCAACCTCATTTCAATTATACAAACACAATCTTAAACTGGCTGCAATTTAATGGTTCAATCTTGAATCAAATTCCCAGATCACATTCTTTATGTTCCACGGTACGATTCATTTACTAGGAAAATGACAGGTAACTGATCCAGTTAAAGCCATAAAATACAGCCTTGAAAAGGTAAATAAGTTTACATGTTTAACTGTTGAATCTTAAAGTTTGCGCATGAAACATATTCTAATAATATACCACAAATGATAAACAATCTTAATCCTATTGGAGACTATAGTTGCAAGGGTCTTTTGATTAACCCAAATGATTGGACCAGCTATCTGATAAATCCTTTTAAAATGGCTCAGATATAGTCACATATAGGCTGTGGACCAGGTAGTTGCAGACAGCTAATAAGTTTTCATTTCTCATCTGGATTTCATCAGTTTCACAATGAGACTGTATATTGCTGGCTATATTTCTATTTGATCAAAAGGTAGCAGCCAAGTCTACAAGGCACATTGAGGTATTGAACAACAAAGATAAAGAAAAACAGAGACAGAACTGAACCATAATACAAAAAATAAAAGAAAAGAAAAGGAAGATAAAAGCAGACTACCTCTTCTTGAAGAAGACTGGGGAGATTGTCAACTGATACGAGGCTTCTCATTTGTCCTTGTAGTTTTTTGTCTTTAATGTGGGACCATGTACTCTCAGGCAAGGAAAAAATGAGTACAGTAAAAGCATCTCCTGTTTGTGGATGCATGCAAATGCAGCGATCCTTCTCAGCATCACATAAACCACCGGCCTTAGATTCAGAAAAAGGAACCAGAATGTCAATACCTTTCCCATTACCATCATCATTGACACCCCCAGACACCACTGTCACTGGCTTTTCACTATCACCACTCTTTAGAAATTTCACATCAGCTTTACCAAAATCCTTGCAATCAGATGAATTCCCATTTAAAAGCTTTGTCCCTAGGCAACAAACTTCTGCAGTGATTTCAGATAATGTGTCTTTTGAGGCTGAATATGTGACACAATTTTGTTTTGAACTTTCAGAAATCAACCATCTGCTCATATATGTGTATAGGTTAGTTTCTCGTACTTGTTTCAGTATTGCTTCCTGAAATTCCACAATCCAACAATCTTAGTGTAAGTTCTCTGAAATACTACAATATCCTAAAATATAAGTGGAATTTTGAAGCCTTTCCCACACAAGCATTTTTGAAAACGTGAAATATGGAATAAAAAGAAATCATCTAGATATTGGATTTTAACTGGTTTCTAACTGGAAATACGTCAATAGAAGGAACCAACACCAAAACAATACACAAGCTAAGAAAAAACCTTGATAGCTAGCATTTGGCTCCCCTCTTTGCTTAAAATTATATCCCTATCATCTTGTCTTCGAACTTCTGCAATCCACTTGATAAAATCTCTGAGACCAGTAGGTGCTGAATTAAATATAACAGAGAACAGTTTCTCCACATCTTTCACATCTTCTGTGCGGAGAAGGAGAGGGGCACCTTGTGTCAAGTACTTAACAGTACTTGTCCAACCATCAACTTTACAGCTCTGCAAAGAATTGATAGCATCATATAGAGATCAGCAGATTCCTACCTTGGAAAACACTTTTTGGGAGCAGAGAGAAAATCTTAATAATACCTAAAGCAGGCAACAATATAATGCAACAGATAAAAAGAGATTCCAAAACTAAGACCACCATGCAAAGGAGACAATGGGCTGCAGAATTGAATAGTGGAAATTGGTTCTTTCTGGACAGATCAAAGAACCATAAAATCTGTTTGAGTTAAATTCATTGGACTCCATGTGGTTCGGCAAATTATTAATGTATCCCTGACTTTTAAAAATTATCAATAACCCCTATAGTTCTGGTTTTACAACATCCGTCCCTCCCTGCTGTCAACTTCCATTAAAAACCTTAACTGCAAACTCCAAAACAACATCATTTTTGTTATGTGGCACTACACCTAGTACTGCACGGTGCCATTTTAAGAGTTTAAAATTAGGATTTTTAACAGAAGTTGACGACAGGAGGATAGATGTTATAAAACTAAAACTATAGAGGGTTATTGATAGTTTTTAAAATTCAAAGGTAATTGATAATATGTCGAATCACAAGAAATCTAATGAATTTAACCCAATGTGTTTTAGTAGTTTGAGCACTCTTAAGTAGGTGGCGATTACACGTATGACAGATAAATAATCGAAACAGTACCATTGTATAAAGGATCGATGATGCTCTCTGAGGTCTTGACACAATCATGAACCTGAGATAGAGATATAAAACAAGGTTAATGTTGGATTAATTTTATTGATCATCTTAATTTCAAGGAGAATCGTGGATTCAGTGCTCCGAAACCATAATTGATGTGCAAATTCAGGTATATAACAATATTACAGTTGGTTATGTGACTCCTGCAACTAGTCAAAGGAACATTGAACATACACCAAGTAATCAAAATTTGAAAAATAAACTAGCCCAGGAAAAGTACACAATTATTGAAATAAGACCACCCACGTTATTGTGCGTACAACAAATTAGCTGGCCAAGCAAACCCTAAACTCAAGAAATTTTGAAATGGTAAGCATACCCCCTGTGTTGACCAGTAGTCTCATCAAGAGTATTCATGGCCTCCCAAAGGAGTGTAAGAGGAACCCAATGAGGTGGATATTTGAACCGTGCGACGTCCAAAATAAGAACCATGTCATTTCCAGCATGATAACCCCCAATTGGTGAAAAATGCCCAGATCCAGTCTGTAACAAAAAGAAAAATTCTTTCTAAAAGCATCTCATGGCAGAATAGAAAAGGTACAACATTTAAGTAATAGCAAACATGAAGAACAAGATTCTGCGAACCTGTTTAAAAGCCTTGCGATGATAAGATGCGATCAAGTAACTATCCTCCGAAGAAGTGCAAGAAATGACATGCCTACGGAAATCATCAACGGAGGCCTGGTTTGTCCTAAAGGTTTCAACGTTAGCTCCATTGCAATGAGCCAAGCAGGCGACTTTTCCGAAAGAGATGCCTTTTTCTTTAATCTTTTCCAAGGGCTCGCAGCAATCCAGCATTGAATCATCGAACCATCTCCAAGGACCTGAACCATTTTGGCAATTCCAAAGGACCATGTTCACAGCTTATCAGAACCATTACGGCAAATCCAAAGGACCGTGTTGACAAGTTATGAAAATCACCCAATTACGCAACCCACTATCTATAAATTGTAATCAAAATTTGATTCAGGGTTACCTTTCCAATTCCTCTTAGGGTCAATGCCTAGGGCATTCAAAACCATGGAAAGGCTGGAAAGTCCACAATAAGCAGGTTCGGATTGGGTCTGGTAGTAAGATATGAGCTTGAAAAAGCATTCCACGGTTCCTCCATGAAGAGCTTCAGTGAACAGTTGCTGGGTAATCGGAGGAGGAACATCAACTAGTTAGGTAACAGTTGAGAAAGAGATAGATTACTATGATCATTAATTACCTTGCTTTGAGAAGAAGCAAATTCAATCGCAGGCGGAGAAGGGAGAACTCTTCTGTATATACTTGCAACTGCCATTCTTCTTCCAGGGTTAAGCGTGAAAATGACCAATTAATACGAACAAAAATAAAAGCCGGCGGCAAAGGGTTGAATTGAATTGACGCAAACGGAAACTTATTTGAAAATAAAATTATCATCTTCTTTTATCTCTTATCTCAATTTTTATACGACTAAACATCGTTTAAGTACGTTAAAGTCAAACCTTGCTGTTTGTGCAACTATATCTTATAAATTAAAGATGTCAAGACGGTCTTAATTAATAATTATTCCAAAAAGTGTGGTTGAGTGGTAGGGACTCATCCATCCTTAACTAAAAGTTAGGGGTTCGATCCTTAACTTTGGGTATGGAGCAGTCTTAAATTCTTGGGCCAGCTGTCCCACCCTGTGAGGTGCCTACAAACCAGCGAGGGGATTAGTCACTGGATCCGCCGGTGGATACCCTGGTTTAAGACCAAAAAAAAAAATTAATAAATTGCTATAGGTATTTCATCTATTATTCCCACCTTGTAAAAATCATCAACTTGCTATAATCATACGGAGTTGGACAAATGAAATATAAACCAATGGAAATGGAAAATAACTGTTAAGGAAAAAAAACCAACTTTCTAAAACAGGGTTAGTCAGAAATATGACTAAACAGGAATCCAAGAAAAAGGAATAATACATTAAGATTGAAAGAATAGAGAACATAATTTTGAGAGAAACTAATGCTAAGGTGGATCTCTAAAGGTAACAATGGCCTTATCTCCTTTCACAACGAACCTTCAAATTTACATGGTTTTGTTGGTAGTGACCTTTATCTTTGTCACTTCCAATTTCTGCATCTCTTTCACTTCTTCCTCAAAATCCCTACCTTCCTTTCAAATATTGCTATCCAAGAAAAGAAATTTTTTTTGTTCTTATTAACCAAGTTCTAACTCAAAAAATGCAAATTTGTAGTTAAAGAGAAAAAAAAATCAACTAAGTAAAACAATCTCATAAGCATAAACTTAAAAGCTTTCATATTTTTACACTTATATAACAAACAGAAATCAAATTAAAAACTTTCTCCAAATTTCTTGCCTCAAACTAGATTTCTTAAGATTTCTCTATGAGTTCATAAACTCATAAATGAAAAATAATCGAACATTAGAAGTTTTAGAAAAGACCAAATATGGCTCGAGTAATAAATATGCTTTGCTTCACCAATACAAAATTACAAACAAAATAGAAGCTTTCCAAGAGGGAGAAAGAGAAAGGTGTAAAAAGTCTAGGAATGGAGTTTGGTGAACACTAATATCCAATAAAATGAAGTTTGGGAAACAAGTTTATCTAAGATCAATTTTGCTCCTATAGCTAAAACAAGTTATTTGGCTTTGAGTGTACGAGAAAGACAATAAACTTTAGGTTTTTATTATTTAAGTTCTTTCAATTTTTAATATTTACTCCGACTTGGGATTAACAAGTCATATGTCATCCATATGTCCGATAGATTTGGTGGCATGGAATTTTTTATCAACACCCTTAAATTTAAAGCTAACAATGAGCTATTTTTTTTGCAAAAAAATTAATTTTGGAATGTTTTATCATTAGTTTTAAAGTTTGTTCTAATATTACAAAATTGAGTAAAGTTCATAATTTTTTAATAATTTACCCTTAATTTTATTCAAAAGTTAGTTAAAATAATGAAATTTATATTTTAAAAATTATATATTTAAGAATTGATAAACATTTTAATTTTAGAAGCATTACTTTAACATATCATTTTCAAGCATGAAAATAGGTAAAAGTTGAACTATACATTTAAAATAATGAGAACTAGATGAATGGTTTTATCATTACAAATTACGTAGTTTTATTTCTTTTAAAATATTCATTTGAATTTAAATTTGGTTTTAAAGATATTTGTAAATTGATAATTAGTTAAGTATGCCATTTATTCTTTTATAATTAAATTCATCTTTGTTGAGCTAAGAGAGGTTTCAATTGATGTTTTAAATATAACAATATATAATTATTACTAATTTGTTCATTATTTTGATGAAAAGTAATATGAGAACAGAATGATAAAAAGATAGTTTATGAAGTTGATAAAAAGAAGTTAAAGTTTATAATCGACAAAATAATGATAATCCCATTCCACAGTTTAAGGACCAATATCATCAGGAGCTACCTTAAGTGGTTTGGGTTCTTTAGCAATTTCATTTCCTGGATAGATGCTTGTATTTCTACTACTACTTTCAGCATACTGATTAATGGTAATCCCACTCCACAGTTCAAGGGAACCAATGGGATTAGGCAAAGGAATCCCCTTTCCTTTTATCTTTTTGTGGTTACTTTGGAAATTCTTACAGGTTTATTTTAAAAAATACTCAAAATTTCTCTAGTTTCAAATATCATCACAAATGCAAAGCTCTGAAACTTACTCATCTTTGTTTTGCAGATGACTTGATATTACTTTTTAGGGCTAACTCCTTATTTGTCCCAAATTTGTTCAACTATGCTAACATGTTTGGTTGGTTTCAGGTCTTGATATCAACTTTCAAAAGAGCATGTTATATGTCTCATCTAATGTTAATTCACTTGTAAGATTAGAGTTGTTGACAGGGCTGAATGTTCAAACCCTTTCTTTTAAGTGACTAGGGGTTTCTATTTCTAACAAGAACTTAAGCTACAAGATTGTCTCCCTCTTCTGGAAAGGTATAGAAAAAGAACCACCTCCTGGAAAAATAAGTCTCTATCTTATGCAAGAAGACTTGTACTCATCACCTCAGTGTTGAGAACCCTTCATATTCACTGGAGCTCTCGTTTATTCTTGCCTGAAAGGACCAATAAAGAGCTTATGAGAAGTATTAAAAACTTCTTAGACTTGTACTACTAACAATTTCAGAGGGGATAAATCAAATGGGAACGTCTTTATTGGAGCAAAAAAGGAAGGTGGGCTCACTTTTTTACATAAAAGCCAAACCTTATTAGTTGCTAAAAGAATTTTGAGACTGCTCAAAGATAAGGAATCCCTTGGATCCAAATGGATCAATGAAGTATACCTTAATCATTCCAACTTTTGGCAATTAGATGAGAGGAAAGAATACTCTGGTGCTACATTCATATGCTTAGAAAGAGGCTAATCATATATCTTCTGACTAATGCTCATATAGGAATGATCTTTCCTACTGGTTTTAGTTTGATAATTGGTCTTTACATAGCCTTATGATTCTAAGGGAGGAAGTTTCTCCTTTCATTAATAGAATTCCTACTCATTCTCGAGTGAAAGTGATTATTTAACAGAATAATTGGCTCGTTGATTTTAAAGGTGGAGAAAGAGTTTGATCATATCTGTCTGATTACTACCCAACACTTCTAGAGATGATAGTTTCCATTGGATGCCTAACCAAGGTAGAGAATTCACTAATCAAAGTTTCTTAAAGCCATTACTCAACATCATCCCAAATTTGATTGGTTTTACATTGTATGAAAATGATCTTAGGTGCCTAAGGCCTCCTTTGTAACTTGACTTACTGCAAGGCTCAGATTTAAAACTAAAGATATATTGAATGGAGCCATAGATCATATATGTATGCTATGTAACTTACAATGTGAGCCTATTAATCACCTATTCTTTAAATTTGATTATATCAGTGCCATTTAGAGCATAATAATATAAGTAATAAGATTGTAATATCCTCACTAGGAGTGGGTCGACATACTTGTTTGGGCTATTAAACTTTTCAAAAATAAGGGTAGAGACCATGTTGATTTGAGTTTGGCTATAAATTGATCAGTTTACTTTACTTGGAGAGAAATGAATAAGAGGTTGTTCAATGGAACTAGAGAAGCTAAATATGAGCTAGGTCATTTTGTTTGTTGCTAGATTAGGGAGATTTTACAAACTCATGTCTCAAAGAAAATGAATGTAGCATTGAGAAGAAGATGGAGACTAGTTTTAGATTGCTATTGTTGTAAGTCTACAGATGGAAATGTATTGGTTACTTGTGTTTTGACTAAGTTTTACTTATCTCTTTCTATCTAGTTCTTATCATTGTAAATGACATTCTTTTGTACATTCTTGTAACTCTTTTAGAGTTAACGAAATTTTCTTTTTTCAAAAAACAATAATGATCAAACTAAGAAAAAAGAAGATTAAGGTTCATTAGGATTATTTTACATTTTGTATCATTAATTGTAATCTCACTTTTTTAATTTGATAATCTAAAAGGCTTATCATACATAGGCATTTCATTTCACTTTATTGTATGACTTTTTTATTCATTAGGAGGCATTGAAGCTTTTAGTTTTAATATAAAAGCTTCTTGATTTTTCAAACAAACTTTAAGGAATATTTTGGGAACTGTTTAAATTATAATTGCAATAAACAAATTAGCATTGAGTATTTAAAGTTATTAAAATCATATTTTTCGAGCTATTGGGCAACAAATATAAGTTAGTGGTCAACTAATATAAGTTAAAGTTGTTAAATTTGATGTATTGAGAGTTTGTTGTAATACTGGTTGGTATATCAGTCAACCAATGTGCTAAATTTGTTGATCAATATGCCTACTGGTTAACCAGTCTCTCATGGCTAGTGAATATATGCATTCACTGCACATTAGCGACCAATTTGTTATACTAATCCTATTGCTCTACAAATAGCTATTGTAATTATTGGTTCTTGGCTCCAACAACTAATAGGGGTCCTAAAGCACTATAAATAGGAGTTTTTTTAATGGTTTTAGTATTAAGTAGTGTTTGAATGTTTTATACACACATTTCTAAGTGTTCTTCAAGCATTTGAGCATCATTATCTCATATTTACATGAGTGAGCCATTTTGAATTATTAAATTGAAGCTGTGGGACAATTTTGAATTGTAATCCTCTGTTAGGTATATTTAGGGGTGTTTCAAGTAATATTAAGGTTCCTTTTCACCTTAGAAGAAGACTGTAAAAAGAGTGACCACTTTAAAATTAATTGTTGATGTATCAATAAAGAATTAACTAGAATTTGGAATCCAACTAAAGGGGGGTGCTTACTCATTTGCTAAACATCATTCAACTTTATTATCTTTTCTACAAGCCTTTATAACACACTGCTAATTTTAGAGACAAGCTTATGTCCTTATTCTTATTTCACTCCAATGACATAAAAGAGAAAGAAAAAGAAAATGAAATGAGAGAAAACTACACAGAATTAAGAAAGACAAGAATGAGAGGTATTTTAAATATTTCACACTTGTTTACATCTTTAAAGATAAATCATATTATCGTATTAATAATTCTCTTTATATATTGTTACATTTCTCATCTTAACCTTTAATTTGTAATACTTTTAGTATATAAAATATAATTGAAATGTAACAAAAATTTATACGATTACGATGAAAATTCATAGAAATTGTAGCTAAGGGTCCATTTAGTTTCACTTTTATTTTTCTATTGTGATTTTTAATTTTAGTTTTCTTTTTTTAGTTTTTATTTTTCTTTTAAATTTTTTTATTTGATTGT
>JANZLH020000156.1:3130691-3146053 GCA_026770325.2 Erythroxylum fimbriatum | reverse complement strand
GAATGAGATGCAAACTTGTATTTGGCATCAAACTATCATTAAAGAGGTAACATTTTCATTACCTAATTCTCGGCAATCCTCCATTCCCCTGCCAATTTTGAGGAATGGGAATCATTGAGTTATTCTCTTAATATAAGGGCTTTATGCATGCCTTTAATTGAACTATTCATCAAGGGTTAATGAATTTATTATTATTAAATTTACAGTTTTTCACAGTAATTTAAACAATCATAATAAATTACAGACTTAGCAAATAATATTAATTTAAGGGTACCAAATACAAATAGAATTTTTAAAAAATCTACAATATTTGAAATTGTGAAAAAAAAAAACTACAATATACTTGATTTTGAATATTCTGTCAATATAAATAAGGTGCATAAAGTATAATTAATTAAATTATATTTAAAATTTGATATAAAACAAATTTTTATTTTTCAAGATTTTTAACAAACCAACTACCATCAAAAGTAATGGTAATCATTCCTTCATCTTAACCAACCATCATAATTATAATAATTATATTCATTCTTATTCCTCTCTATATTCATTCTTATTCACATTACCTTCTATAAACCAAACGACTCCTAAAAATTCCAAGTTCAAGTTTTCAACCCAATTTTAACTGTTCAAGTTCCATTCTCCACTATTTTCATTAATAGCTGGCGTAGACCTTTAACTGACTTGTTACTGCTCTTCAAGTCTCAACTTGAGATACTGTAAATTCATTGGATTAATCCCCGTAAGTGTGCACAGAGTTTCTGATGACATGAGCAATGACCGAAATCTGGGCTAGCTAAATGGATTTTTGCCATGCATTCTTGTCTACATCTCTCCCTTTCTGCAACAAGAATACGTGAGAATCACGTTCTGGTTTATGGGAGGGCTGCTTAATCACAAGGAAGAGAAGCATCCACACGAGTCGTGCAATGCATAAAAAAGCAAAAAGTTGCAACTAAAAGTTCACAAACACCGACAATAAAATTCTGATACATAATTCTCGTTTTCTCTTGGATGTCCTGAACCATTACAAAAGGGTCAGAATCAGAAACTCTCCAGAAGGGAAGAAAGAGGAATCAGGAAAGTAACATGAAGTAATGTTTCAAGGCAGAAATTGACCATGGGCATCCAAATGCTGGTATACTCCCATTTACACGGGTGACAGCATAAAAGCACCAATCATCGTTCACATGGAAGAGTTCTGCCGTCATTCTTGGGGCATCAACCATTAAACTTTGCACTCTCTCCACCTCCTCGTTACTTCCTGATTGAGAGAAACTCAAAGCTCCTGAAGGTGTCATCTCGAGTGCCTTTACTAGGTGTAGCACGTGCTTGCAGTGATTTGTGCTCGTACCCAGGCTGCTGCATTCTTTGTGACAAAGTCACACGTCCACTGCTTGAAGTTACTTTGCCAGATCGACTGTCACTAGGTTCACCAGAGGAACTTGGCCGACTACTGGAGATGATAGCTTTTCGAGAGTTGCTGCCATACCGAGAGGAACTGCGCCCTTTTTCTGGTTCAGGTTGCTGCAGCTTACAACGTTTTTAGTGATTATTTAAAACAAAAACACAAGCTTTCTTACTTAAACAACAATTCTGCTCTTTTTTGCAACATCCAGAAACAATTGCACAATGACAACAAGGTGTCCGCAAACACACGTATGGAGCGGATTCAGGATTCAATCAATCACATCTATCAACTAGATTACAATGTTATAAGCCATTCCAACCCGAGACATATCTTATATATTTTCCTTCAATTTTCACTGTCCTTCAACAGCACAAACTAAAGACCATATCTGCAACAGCTTGGCCCTCAGAAGTTCACGCAAAAAAGTCATATAGACAATCTCAGCACAGTAAAGAAAGAGCTTTATTCTTGATGTACATGGAATGTTCTTGCTATAATTGGTTTAAATTGATGCTTTCCAAAGGATTGAGTAAACATGAAAACACTGAGCTACTTAATTTCCCTTCATAAAATTACTGGCAAACTTTCAACAGAACCATTTGTAAGGGAAGCAGAAAGGAAACGATACACAAAAAAAGTAACAACTAAAAGAAAAAACTCATGTTCTCAAAGAGCTGCGACATCTTTTACGTTCTGACCGCAGCAAAAGCACAAGGTTCAAATCAGCCTAATTCACATGTGTAAATGATAAGACAATACTTTTGAATTCCAATTCAAAACATATAAAGTAAAAGAACAAGGTATGGAGCTTACATTATCCAAACCCTTGTGTCTGGAATTCTCAAATGGACTAGAACTAGAAACCTTTTTTGTTGAGAATGCTTCAACTGCACCTGAAAATCTCTCACGGATCTCCTTCCCAACTGAATACAATTTAGAAAATCAAAAAGTTAGCACAATAATTTTCATGAAATCGATGGGAACTTGGAGCCACAGCTCTTAAAAAAACAAATTTATACACCACCAAAACGAATTTATCCACCGTTGTTTGCTCCTCTCTTCTTTTCCTTTTCCTTTTTCTTGATGCAACTACTACAGACAATGGCAGTGATAGACAATGGATGAGAATTCAGGTATTTTATTGATATTAGCTTATCCTCGTAGTACAGTCTACAAGTTCCAAGCTACCAGCCAACTATGGCCCTTTCAGCTCTTTGCCGAAAACAATACCAGTGTGTAAAAAAAGATACCCTCTGTACTACCCCCCCATCCCTTACATAGTACCCTCTCTCTCTTCCAACTAACTCTCTAACTGTTTGCTGACTCACCCCTTCCTGCCTTAGTGAATCTCCTAGAATATGTCAGCATGGGTTTATCAATGTGGCCCACAGTCGGACGCTTCCCTCTCCTCCTTCTAGAGTAGGTCAATATGGGTTTAGGATCCATATTGCTATCAATGCCACCCCCTACAGAATCTGCCTTGTCCTCAAGGAAGAAGGAGGGAAACTGCTGCTGTATTTGGACAGCTGATGTCCATGAAGCTTCTTCAATAGGTCTGCCCTTCCATAACACCAGCCACTCAACTATCTGTTCCTGATTTTTTTGAACAGTCCGCTCCGCAAGGATGGCTTCAGGTGCTAGAGGTTCAGTGGAATCAACCTCTAAACCTGAAGGAAAAATGGGTTCAAGCACATGAGTTCCAATCATCTTCTTCAGCTGAGAGATGTGGAACACCGGATGAATTCTTGAAGTATCCGGAAGAGCTAACTTATAGGCCACAGCACCCACCTTAGCTACAACTTGAAATGGGCCATAAAACCGGGCTGAAAGCTTAGGACAGATTCGTCTAGCCATAGATGTCTGCCGGTGGGGTCTAAGCTTGACATAGACCCAATCTCCTACCTCCAAGTGAACATCCCTACGCTTTCCATCAGTTGCTGATTTCATCCTTTGTTGAGCTCGAACAAGGTGGAATTTGAGCTGTCTCAAGGATTCATCCCGATCAAACAAAACTCCATTAACAGCATCAATGGGTGACTCGCCAATGAGGAAGTGAGGAACCTTAGGTGGGGGTCGACCATACATCACCTCAAAAGGAGTAGTGGCGGTGGCAGAGTTAAACGAGGTATTATACCAAAATTCAGCCCAAGAAAGCTAGATATGCCACTGTTTAGGTTGCTCAGATACAAAGCACCGGAGATAGGTTTCAAGACACCTATTAACCACTTCAGTTTGACCATCCGTTTCCGAATGATAAGAGGTGCTCATGCGAAGAACTGTTCCTTGCATCCTCCAGATCTCCTGCCAAAAATGACTAACAAAGATGGGGTCTCGGTCACTTACAATGGACTTGGGAATGCCATGGAGTTTGACCACTTCCTTGACAAAACAATCTGCCACAATTTTGGCTGTGAAAGGATGTTTGAGAGGAATGAAGTGGGCATACTTTGACAATCTGTCCACCACTACCATTATTACCTCAAATCCTTGACTTTTGGGCAATCCTGTTATAAAATCCATCGAGATATCCTCCCAAACTGAATTAGGAATAGGGAGAGGTTGAAGCAACCCGGCTGGAGCAAGAGTTTGGTACTTGTGTCTTTGGCACACTTCGCACTCTTTCACAAACCTCCAAATCTGCCTTCGCATCCCAGGCCAATACAAGCATCCAACTATCCTCTTATAGGTTTTAGTAAACCCGGAATGTCCTCCCATAGGAGTGGAATGGAACTCCTACAAAAATGCTGGAATTAAGGAGGAAGTTTGAGGTAAAACCAACCTGTTTCCTTTGAATATTAACCCTCCGGACAATTGAAATTCAGAATCTGTTGTGGAGTTAGAAGTGAGCTGCTACAGAATACTAGACAGCCATGGATCACCTTGATACTCCTCTTGCAACTTAGCAGAATCCACCCAATTGGGGTATGAAACCAGATGGTGAAATTCTGGTTCCATCGGTGCACATGATAAGGCATTTGCTGCCTTGTCGGATCTTGGTTTGTAGAACACCTCAAATTGAAAACCCATCAACTTGGACAGCCAATGAAACTGATCAGGAGTGTTCAATCTCTGTTGTAGTAGATGCTTCAGCGTTTTGTGATCGGTATACACCTTAAATGTTCTTCCCAAAAGGTAATGCCTCCAATGTTGAATGGCTAACACCAAAGCCATAATCTCTTTCTCATATACTGATTTGGACTTGGCTGTAGCTGATAAGGCCTTGCTAAAATAGGCAATTGGCCTATTCTCCTGCATAAGGACAGCCCCCAAACCAAACCCCGAGGCATCACACTCCACAACAAACTCCTTAGAAAAATCTGGTAGGGTGAGGACTGGAGAAGAGATTAGACAATTCTTCAACTCTTCAAAGGCTCCTTGAGCTTCAGGTCCCCAAGAAAAATTATCCTTCTTAGTGAGTTCAGTGAGGGGCCGAGCAATCTTCCCATAATCCTTGATAAACTTCCTATAGTACCCCGTTAGTCCAAGGAACCCTCTAACCCCTGTTACATTCTTTGGAACCGGCCACTCTTTAACACTCTTGATCTTAGTAGGATCCATTGCAACCCCTTCAGCTGAGATAACATGCCCCAAATACTCAACTGATTGCTGTCCAAATAGGCACTTCTTATGGTTAGCGAAGAACTGATGTTCAATCAAGAGTTGCAAAGCTTGTTCCAAATGTTTGAGATGCTCCTGCCAACTGTTGCTATAGATTAGGATGTCATCGAAAAAGACCAACACACCCTTCCTCAATAGTGGTCTAAAAACCGAATTCATGGTGGATTGAAATGTGGACAGGGCATTCATAAGCCCAAAGGGCATGACTAAGTATTCATAGTGGCCTTCATGAGTTCGGAAAGCGGTCTTGTGAATATCCTCATTCTTAATTCAGATTTGATGAAATCCGGACTTCAAATCAATCTTAGAAAAATACTTGGAACCATGCAATTCATCAATAAGCTCACTGATAGTAGTAATAGAGAACTTGTCTGGAATGATTACCTTGTTTTGAGCCCGGTAATCTACACACATCCGCCACGATTGATCCTTCTTTTTTACCAGAATCACCGGACTAGAGAAAGGACTGGTGCTATGTCGGATAGCTCCCATGGCAAGCAACTCCCTGACTTGATGCTCAATCTCATCCTTATGATGATAAGCATACCTATAAAGCCTTACACTGATCGGATTGGTTCCACAAAACAGATTAATGGCATGATCATGACTTCGCGAAGGGGGAAGCCCCTTTGGTTCTTGGAATACTAGCTGGTTGGTCTACAATACTAAGGTTAATTCTTGGAGTTGAGCTGGAAGTAGGGTAGTCTTACTCCCCGAGGCAATCATATCAGCATCACTTCTTGGCTGTCCAATGCGGGAATCCATGGCAATGGACTAAAGCATCCCTTGCAAGGCAGAAAGTTGTTGGGGATGCTCACAGCGCTGCCCCCTCAGAGTGACCACTTCCTTTCCTTGCTCAAAACCCCACCTAATAGTTTTCTGCTTGAAGTCCATCCTTACCTCTCCCAAAGTCTCCAGCCACTCTCCTCCCAAAACCAGGTCTATTCCTCCTAACTGAAGAATGTATGCATCAATCATGAGTTCCACATTTCCCACCTTCACCATCAGCCCTTTGCACCGACCTTGTGAAGAACACCTAGTTCCATTGCCCAACTTGACCCCATAAGTCTCGGTTGGAGTCACTGTCAGTCCCAAGGTTGCCACCAATTCATACGATAGATAGTTGTGACTTGCTCCACTATCAATGAGCAACAAGATAGGAACTCCAGCCAAATTGCCTTCGATTTTGAGAGTCTTGGTCTGCGCTATCTCCCTATATTCTGCTACTTGGTAGACCATTTCTTCGGTCTCACCCACGGTGGCTTCCTCGTTATCCCCAGAACCATCCGGCAGCCCATCATCGTCCTCACTGCCCTCCCAAATCAACAGTCGCAGGTGCCTATCGGGACAGATGTGTCTTGGACCGAAATGTTGCCCACATTTGAAGCACAGACCTTTAGCTCGCCGATCCAGCAACTCCTGATAAGACAAATTCCTGGTCCCTCTTGGTCGTGCCTCTACCGGTTTCTCCAAGCCTAGTCACCGATCCCCGTCCTGGCGCGCCCACTGGGTGGCGCCTCCGCTGGCCGGTGGTTGGGAGCGGCCCATGCTGGGTCGTGTATCGACCCACCCACGTCCAGCTAGAGTCGGGTTAGGAGACCCGACTTGTGGAGCACCCACGGGTCTCCAGCCCACTACTGGTTTAGCATGTGTTGATGGTGTGAGCTTACGCTCCACCGCACTTGCGGCTGCTATCAAACGATACCGGGAGGAAGGGTCCAATGCCAGAACCTCCAACCTTATATCCTCTCGCAACCCCCCGACGAATAATCCCATGTATTGATCCTCCGGAAGGGGTGGAACCTGGGCCATCAACATTTCAAACGTCTCCACATATTCGTCCACAGTCCTATGTTGCGTCAATGACTTCAACTGGGAAAAAGGATTCCCGTTGAAATGATCACCGTATCGGTCGAACAAAGCCCTCTTGAAGGTCTCCCAATCCAGTTCGGGCTTCGACGCTAGGAGAACCTTAAACCAGTGCCATGTCATACCTTCCATATAGATCTATGCCAGCTGAACACGAAGCTCCGGTGGAGTCCCCTGAATGGCGAAATACATCTCCGCCCGAGAGACCCATCCAATCGAGTCTTCACCTTGGAATGGAGGGAGCTCTATCCGTTTGGCTCGGAGCTGGTACTCTTCTGACGCCATGGATGTGACGCCACTGCCCCCATCTGTCTGGACCGACTTCCCTCGGTCCACCGAGCTCGACCCGACATCTGGTGTCCGGTGAGCAGCTTGACGTTGGAACCCCTCCCTCATTTCAGCATGCATCGCCGCCAACGCTCTAGAGAGGTCGTCAACTCCCTTATGTAAGTTGCACAGTTGGACCCTATGATCCATCAACTTCGTCTCTACTACTGTCATTCGTGCATCCATCGCTTCCCACTTCTGTTGCGCCATCCTTGTTTGCATACACTGGTCTCTCAATGAAAGCACCAATGATAGACAATGGATGAGAATTCAGGTATTTTATTGATATTAGCTTATCCTCGTAGTACAGTCTACAAGTTCCAAGTTACCAGCCAACTATGGCCCTTTCAGCTCTTTGCCGAAAACAATACCAGTGTGTAAAAAAAGATAACCTCTGTACTACCCCCCATCCCTTACATAGTACCCTCTCTCTCTTCCAACTAACTCTCTAACCGTTTGCTGACTCACCCCTTCCTGCCTTAGTGAATCTCCTAGAATATGTCAGCATGGGTTTAACAATGTGGCCCACAGTCGGACCCTTCCCTCTCCTCCTTCTAGAGTAGGTCAATATGGGTTTAGGATCCATATTGCTATCAGGTAGGTGGATTAGTTTGTGCCCTTGTGGTTGTTTAGTTGTTTTTGGAAGTTCCAGATCTGATGTTTGGACGAGATTGAAGGAGAGGCGATGGAAAGTGGGAATTGGAGAGGGGGCAAAGGCATGGTCGGGTTGAGTTTTAGGCAGGTTGGGTCAGTTTTCAAAATTTGACAGGTTAGGTCTGGTTTCGTGCACAGACCGGCCAAAGTCCAATCAGGCTCGGGCTTAGGCAGCATGAGCCAGGCCTGGTCGGCCTTCAGACCGGTAATTGGTGTTACCCATTGCTATTCCTAGACTAGGTGAAATCAAGGGGAACTATGGTTTGATATTAAACCATATCCAATCCTAGCGTTAACAGTGTACCGAAATTGTTTATGGTAGTCAAACCTTCAAAAAGAATCTCATCTTCTGATCACAGCTTAGACTTCCACAAAAGCAACAGTATTTATAGACCCATTTTAAGAGAGATATACCTGAGACCCTTTCTACTGGTCTTTCTGCAGATGGTCCTACTTGACCAGGTCTCCCACTAGAATGCTGAAAAGAGGCAAGAATTAGGGCATGTAAACGTCATGGAGGACCAGAAACTCAGGTCATTTTACTTTTTAACAACTTACTCGTCCTCTAGAGCTGCCACTGATCTGAGGATACTTCAGAACAGTCCAGTCAAACACATAATCAAACTGGTAACCTGCAGTATCAATATTTCAAATAGCACTAAGAACATTGCTAAAGAACCTGACTGTTATTTTGAATCAGAAAGAGGATATCTAGGACAGAAATCCAGATATGTTGATCAGTAAAATGAAAATAACCAATTTTGCAGTTCACCTTCCCGAATGAACAAGTCTCGAAACAGTCTCTTCAAATATGAATAGTCAGGTTTGTCTTCAAACCTCAATGATCGGCAGTAATGGAAGTATGAAACAAATTCTGATGGGTATGATTTACAAAGCACCTGTCATACAGCAAAAAGACTATATTGACCAGCAAATTGCAGAGTAATGCACCCTAACTTTACCCGATTTAAATAAATGTGCATTTCTATCTGATGCAAAAGAGCTTATAGTCAATAAAAGAAATAAAGGAAGAAAAATTAATCAACCACACGCCTTAATTTGGTGGAATGAAGGATGAGAATTGAGTTGACAGCAAAGACAACAAGGGCTGAAATTTAGATTATCTTAAGATTCCTTACTAGATAGGAAGTAGTAGTAATATAGCTATGTTATTCTAATTTTAAATACATTATCTTATTTGTTTAAAACTTAAACATATAGAATTTTTATTAGAATAGGATTTAAATTTGTTAGGGACTCTTTCTTACTAGAATAAAGGTTCTAAGAATTTCTCCATAAGTATGTGTACGCAGCCCTTCAATAAGAAGAGATCCTGAAATTTTTCCTGCAAACTTGAGTTTTCAACTAGAAGGTGTGATGCTTTCTTCTAAGAGTGATTCTTAACCCTAAGAGTGATTCCTAATTTCCTACCTTTTATTATGTTCTTCACTAAAGTTCCACCAACCAAAACCATAAACTCTAGCCATATCAACCTCAAATTCCAACCATACTAAACGTTAAAATCCTAGCCTGAATTTTCAGCAAACCCTAAAAACTTAGCTATACCTATTCTGAAACTTTAGCATTCCAAGCTAAAATTTAGACCTGAAACTTGATATTCCAACAGCCTAATATCAGTCATATTTCCTAATTTATGATTTTTAGCTGCTGGTTAATGCATCTATTTGTCCTACACCAGTATACAAACACGGGTTGATGAGGAAAAGACATATCATATATTGTTAAACAAAAATACACCAACAAACTCAAAGACCTCATTTATATGATTCATCCATGCAACTTCCAAAGACTCCAAACCATGCTGTCTAGCATTCTATGCTAGAATTGAATGCAACAAGTTCAGGCTTGACCAGTATACTCTTTAACTTGTGTTGAATGTGCATTACAATAAGGATCTTGACATCATCAAAAGATATAAGATCACACCTCCACAGGAGTTGTAACTTTCTTTTCACTGATCTTGTCGTATTTTTGCTTTTTTGTCCCAGCTTTTAATCCTTGCCATGGAAGACTGAAACCCAAAAAGGAAAGAAATAAGTCAGTGAAAATGTAGGAAATGTATTCAATGTCAAGTAGATCAATGTTCAAGGAATAGAAGAGATTGAATTAAAATGGGGTAATATAAACTCAACCTTCCTTTTAGGAAATACATGAGAACATAACCAAGAGATTCCAAATCATCACGTCTGCTTTGCTCTGGTAATTGAATCATACCAATCGCATTAGAAACAGTTAACAGTTCTAAGTTGACATGAAATCCACTTAATTGCTTGAAATCGAGAAATGAAACTCACCAACTCCAAGGTGAGTGTTGACACTTGCATAGCGGGCTGTTCCTGTTAGGTTCTTATTTTCTCTACAAACAAAACTTATATGAGCTCCCTCTATAATGAAATGAAAGAGTAAAGACAACAAAAATAAAGTAGGAATTTGAATAAGTAGTCACGAAAAAAGAAACAGACAAGAGAGGGGAGAGACAGCATCACAGTTGAAATGCTCACACATATGCTGACAGGGAGGTGGAAAAGTACATGGATGAAATTTTATGGGACAATAATGAAGATGCATAACCACAAAGAAAAAATATTACCTATATGGGATGTGTTTGTGAGTCTGAAGATCTCTATACTTTTTTGCAAGGCCATAATCAATAATGTATACCTGGGATAAGATGATCAGAAAAAATTGCAAATATAAGAAGCAATCAGGCCACAGTGGCAGTATTAACTATTTTTCATCCGAATATAGAAAATTTATAGTTTGGAATTTACAAAAAGATTTATCACAGAGAACTAGTAATGCAGGGCATGGTTCATTAATATGGTCCACAGTAAAACCAAATAGAATAACAATACTGCATTGCATGGCTAATAACCTCCATTTATTTTTTCAAAGGTTGGTTGCATGAAATTTGGTTGTGGAAAAACCAATAAAAGAAGGCTCTGCTATAAAACTAAGAGTTTCTCACTCACCCACTCATTTTGACAGAAAATTAAAGGGAACATTGGAAACTTTTAATACAATAGCATATAACCTGAAGGTGATATGTTTATGATGGACATTTCTTCATCAACACCTCAGGCATAAAAAAGAAAGGAGGTGAGGTTATAGCAAGGTGCTTTGTAAGATCTACAAAAATGCAAACAAAAAATTGGAACCAAGAGATCCCAAAAAATAAAAAGTACCACCAGCGGATGAAAAATGTTCACCATTGAAACAAAGAAGACTTCTTTGAACAGATTATATTTCACCTCATCATAGAATATCTAACAAAGCTAAAGTTTACTGCACAATTTGATGTGCAACAACTCTAATCTCTTCACTGCAACAAATAAGTACACGAGTTATCCAAGAATGAGTACCTGGTTGGCTTTGCGCCCTAGGCCCATCAGGAAGTTGTCAGGCTTTATATCACGATGAAGAAAGCCTCTAGAATGCATGTATTCAACTCTGTTAATCTGAAGATATTAAAAAGAGAAATACATTATTTCACTGTTAAAGAAATAGTGTGAAACATATATTGAACTCATGTACTAACTAGTTGATCAGCGAGCATCAATACTGTCTTCAATGAAAACTTCCGGTTGCAATAGTTGAACAAATCTTCCAAACTAGGACCAAGAAGGTCAATAACCATGACATTGTACTCTCCCTCCACACCAAACCACTTCAGATGAGGAATCCCAGCTTCATCACATGAATCAGAGCAGATTATTAGCCAAAAATTAAAAGTAAAAAGGTTCCTAAAAATCAATCAGCACCACAAGCATACTATGTTCGCAAGAACCATGACATGCTGCTAACACAAATTAAATGGCATGTAAGTGTTTGTGTATGTGTGTGTGTGAGAGAGAGAAAGAAGACTTACTTCCTCCCTGAAGAAGCATATACAATTTTGACTCATAATGAAGTTGGGGATGCTTGGTCTTCACAGGTTCCTGGAAAAATGCAAAAAAAAAAAAATATATATATATATATATAGTGAGTGTCGGAGCATGATCATGGGACAATCTGCAACTACTTTATTAGAATGAGAGAGATAGAGATAGACGGGCAACAACGGTGATATCATCATAACAAACATCATATGCATATTCTAAGCTTGACAGCTTTTCATCCAAAAACTATCCATAAAATCAAATTCATCTTACAACAAAACACAACTACAATGTAGTATAATCTATAGAAACGAACATATAGATTTGAATGAACAGAAAATGCCACTTACCAGTTTGATAGCAACTTCCTCTCCAGTTTGTACATTAACACCTAAACAACATCCAAATCAAGTGATCACATTACTTCAAACCCTAGGACCACACAAAAGCAAAAAGTTGGATGTGAAATAAAGAAAAATATGAAATTGCTAAAAGTCAAGCATACCCAGACACAGTTCTCCAAAAGATCCACTCCCAATCTTCCTCCCCAGCTTAAACTTGCCACCAATTATGTGATCAATTTTAGATTTCTCCATTGATGAACAAACCAACCCAGAAGCTGAAATACTGCTATTTCTCCGAAATTTATACCCGATTAGCCTTTTTCAACATATCATCCCCAAAAGGCCAGACTTTCACCACCGAAAAATCGAGAGATTAATGAAAAGTCAACACATCAACGGATTGTCTTTTTCAGAAGTAAAAAGTGGAAACTTTACTCTTTTGCAAAACGCAGCATGCAAATGGGTATTAGATTAAAGCTAGAATCCAATAAAACAAAAACCGCAAAGAATCAAACAATTGTAGAAAATGAAATCTGAAAAACAGACGGGAAAAAACGAATGTTTTTCTTTGCCAATCACATACTTTGATTACCGAAAAGACGGAACCCAGAATTTCAAATACCCGAACAGAAATAAAGATACCCGATTTCAGAGGAAATCGGACTAGTACAAAATGAGGAATGAATTCAGAATATTATTTTTAAAAAGAATGAGAGAAAGAGAGGGAGAAAAGAGAAACTATAGGAAACAAAAATTGAAGTGCAGATCGAGAAGCTATGTCCAAAAGGGAAGAGAATAAAACTAGAAAAAAGATAGAGCTG
The DNA here is from genome assembly GCA_026770325.2 of Erythroxylum fimbriatum. Lineage (NCBI taxonomy): Eukaryota > Viridiplantae > Streptophyta > Magnoliopsida > Malpighiales > Erythroxylaceae > Erythroxylum > Erythroxylum fimbriatum. The sequence goes on along the minus strand of JANZLH020000156.1, from coordinate 3,133,110 downwards.
TGTATGTAAGTATGTGTTTTGAGGAGGATACGAGGGAGCTTGGGGAAGAAAGAAGAAAAGATAAAAAGGTAAAATGAGGCGTAGGGTAGGGTAGGGTAGGGTAGGGTAGGGTGCGAGGGAGGGACGTTGGTAACTTACTGGGGTTGATTTTTTATTTTCTGTTTGCTCATGAAACCGAAGGACACCCTTTCTTTGTGCCGTCTAACCTAACACGTTTATGGACTGCCAACTCCAGGACGTGCCTTTTCCTTCCCCTTTCTTTTTGCTTTATCTCCCACCGCCCACAACACAATCATATCATTCCGTATTTATTATGAACTTTTTTATTCAATAAAAAGCAATGACAAAAATTGTTAATCATTGACGGAATTTTTTTCATTGTATTTTTCTAGGAGTTATATTATTTTTATGCTTAATGTCTAATTTTTAGTTTTGATATATTCTATGATCTAGAATTTCAAAAAAAAATAGATAACATAATTTATTCGGTGGCTCAATATTATCCTCAAATTAAAATGACTATTGAGAAAAGAAAAGAAATAACAATTTCTTATTTTAATCTTTTTAATTCAATTGGCAAATTTTACTGATCACTTCATGTCAACATTTTATTATTATTCTTAATATAAATTAGACAAATTTCACTCTTTATTTATGTTGAAATATAAAGAGTTGGAGTTTGTCTCACATTAGAGAAAGAGAGGAAAGAAGACTAACATATAAGTCTAGTGAGCTACTTCACCTATCACCAATTAGTTTTAGGATGGAACCTCACTTAGACTTGTATGTGGTCTAACTTTCCTTCTCGTGTGACCTCATAGGCCCATTGTAAATTCTAACATGGTATCGGAGCAGGTTGCTCTTATGTTAGTCGTTAACACCTCAAAATGATAAATTATGTCACATGATAGACCCACACGTGAGGGGTGTGTTGAAATATAAAGAGTGAGAGTTTGTCCCCTATTAGAGAAAGAGAGGAAAGAAGACTAACATATAAATCTAGTGGGCTACTCCACCTATCACCAATTGGTTTTAGGATGGAACCTCACTTACACTTATATGTGGTCTAACTTTCCTTTTCGTATGGGCCCGTAGGTTCATTAGTTGTAGGATGGAACCTCACTTAGACTTGTATATGGTCTAACTTTCCTTCTCGTGTGGGCCCGTAGGCCCATTGTAAATTCTAACAATTTAGATTTTTTGTTAAGGACATTTCCATATATTTAAACAAAAATATTAAGCAAAACTTTAAAAAAGTTTGAGTTAAAACTTAAAATATGTTTTAATATAAATATTAAATTTCAATTAAACAGATATATTAGTTGATTATAGAGATAATATATTTAAAAATATCCAACCTTTGGATATTTTTTTTTCAATTTGAAAATTTTAATTTAGTGGAAAAATTAGAGCAAAAATATTGTATTTACTTATGTGACCAATAGCACGTGGCATTTAATAAATGCGCTATATTTTTGACATAATTTATACAAATTTTAAAAAATTAATCATTAAACTAAAATTTTATATTAAATTAAAAATCTTTTGAAAATTAGACATTATTTAATTTATCTAGGATGCTTTTAGGCGAGGAGAGAAAGTTGAAGGCTTACTGACAGTAAGATCATTGAATTATAAACAGTTGGAAAATAAACGTTCTAAAGAACATCATAAGAATTCCAATAAGAAATAGTCAGAAATTTTCTGGCTTGAACGATTAAAGAAATGGTGGTTTAGATTTTGTGGAATAGATTAATTAATAGAATTGTGTGCAGTCTGAATAGGAAACTTATGGGACAGCTTTGTCTGAACTAGGAGAGCTTATTCAACAGCGAGGCATCCGTTTTCCGCCCATGTCATAATAATTCCGACCCTTTGTTTTCTCTATTCATTCTAATCTCCTCACCTTTAATGGTTTGATTTTTAAATTTATTGATCTTTAATTTCCCAATTGACCAATATAATTAAACATTAATAAGAGCTGTGGTTGAAAATGAAATGTTAAGTCCTTATAACTAAATACATGGGTTTTGCTTGTCTTGTCTCTCTCTTTCTCTCTCCTCTGAATGCAAGTGTTGATCTTGCCGTTCATGTACAAGGTGAGTTTTTAGGTTTTGTTTCGACGCTGGTTTCTCTTAAGTTATCGATTTAGCTTTATGGATCGAGAGTTATAAAGGCTCTCTATTCAGGAGAAAGAGGATAGTGAGTTCGTTGTTTCTTCAGAGGACGTTCAGAATGTAACGGATTTTGCTGCGGTACTTAGAGATGCACAAGGTAAGTTTGTGACTGCTACTTCAGGTTTTTTTCCTGCCCTGTTTGACCCAGTTCTGGTCGAAATTATGTCTATTAGGGAAGCTCTATCTTGGCTAAAAGACCAACAGCTTGACAAGATAATTGTGGAGTTGGATTGCTTGGCAGC
>JANZLH020000156.1:3099252-3111802 GCA_026770325.2 Erythroxylum fimbriatum | reverse complement strand
TAACTTGTGATGTGATTGAGCAAATGAGGTGAGGCTTGTCTTGAATTAAAATTGAGACATTTGGCTACATTTTATGTGAAGGAAGTTATGCCAAATTATGGCTTGAAAGGGTTTGAAATTGGTCTTGAAATTGAGTTATAGGTGCTGTATGAACAGTAACCGAGAAAGGGGACTTGAAACTTTGATGCATTTTTCTATATTGATTTAGGTTGAACTTGTGAACTTGGTCTTAATGAAAGTTAAAGAGGTTCCTGTTACCTTTTTATTGCCACAAAGTGTGCAATTTTTCGATGTCTAGGTTGAGAGTTATGACCTGTTGATTTTTGTGAGTTAATGTGCTTGGTGCTAGAAATTGGTCTAAGTATAGGTTTTGTAATGATTGGACATTGAGGCTAAATTCTGGATTTTTGTGAATTTAATTAGCACAAGTGGTCTTATGGAAAGTTGTAGAGGGATGAGCTAGCTTTAAAATGAGGTATGATATGTGAATTTAGGATGTCAGAATTGTGAGATATGAATTTTCAAAGGTGGGATCTGATTTAGGCATTTTACTAGTTATCGGGCAGTCATATTCATGGGCAAAAGTGACCAAATTAGAATTGGAATTGAATTTTTGACCTTTAATTGAATTTTTGACCTATTTAGCAATTGAATTTGGTTCCATGTTGTTCATGAAAGCTGTAGAACAGGTTTTGATCTTTCTTATGGCATAAAGCTTGTAATTTTTGGCAACGGGAATGGAAAGTTAAGGTTTTTGCAAAATGGTATACTATTTTGGGAAATATTGAAAAGGCAGTAACTTTGAGTGTATTTTTGACACCCTTAGGGGTGAAATTGGTTTTTGTGTCCTTCATGAAACTTGTAGAGTTTTTCATGATCTTTCCAACGAGATATGGTTTGTAATTTTCTGATAAGTGTGTAAAGAGATATACAAGTTTGAAATTCGGATGGAAAGAGGGAGGAAGATCATAGGATCTCGCGATCGCGAGATGGCATTTTCTGACTCGCAAGTGCGAGCCGTAGCAATCGCGAAATGGCCGTTATTCTGACGACTCGCGATCGCGAGCGACTTGTTTGGAGCAAGCACTCGCCTCGCGAGTTCGAGGCAGGCGGTTTTTTCGCCGCTCGCGAGGGCGACGCTCCTTGCGACCGCGAGGCAGCACTTGGTTTTTTATATTTTTTTATGTGTTTATGCCTTCTTTTGCTTATATCTTTTTCATCCGATATCCGATTGACCTGATTCTCAAGGCATCGGATTCGTGAAATATTTAATTTCATTTTATGAGAAATTGGAAATTTTTAGAAGTGAAATTGATGTGGATTGGTTGGGCCAAAGTACGGGGGTCGGGTGATTATTTTTCTGGTCACTGTTTTATTAATTTTTGGACTTATGGAGGTCCGAGTTTAGTGATTTCGGTGCCTGTATTCATGGAAACAAATATTTACAATCTTTATATAAAAGTTCTATATGACAAGAAACTACAAACTACAAATTATAACTCTTCTGATGTCAATTGACAGACCTTTGAGGCATATCTTAATCCAAAATGTTCCTCTAGACAAATCTTAGGAACTAGGTCTCCTGTCTTGTACCTGAAAAGCCATGTTGCAATTTTTGATGAGTTTTGCGAACTTAATGAGTGAACCATCATTAATGATCTCACTTAGGTCAAATACACAAATATCACACAATCAACCAATTTCATAAACATTCTTTCAGAACATGAACAACCCAATCAATCACGTTATCATGGCATATCACTTAATCATCACAATTTTAGAAAAGATTTCATGATCATGTATATCATAATCATAAGTATACAAATGGAGATGCATATGAGATTCCAGATTCATTATTATTTGTTGTGACCAAGCGCCTTTCAGATATAGATACAGATATAGATACTGGCCCATTGGGCTCAGTCAGATACAGAAATCATGGAGCAAAGCAAAGCAAAGCTCTACCTAAAGTTACCAAACCATTTCCCATCTTGTATTAACCAAACCACTTTAGTATCATTAGGAATTCTATTTCTGAGAGTTCTTCGTATAAGAGGACATAAATCAGTCCAATTATTAAACCACAACCATAATATACTATCACTTTTTGTGACGCTATAAAGTTCTTAAACTACAATTTATCTAAATCGTTCCATAATTATATCATTAATTACCAAAATTCTCATTGGTTTAAAAAATGATGTTTATCAGTCACAAAAATTATTTGAACAAGCATAATTATTCTAAATTGTCACTTTCAAAAGTATATACAATAAAACAACTTTACTCAATTTGATATGTTGGCCCCCTAAACTCTACATTGTCAATCACATGCACTATTGTTATTAAAAATCTCTCTAACTCTTAAAAAAAAAAAAAGCAGCTAGAGGTAAACTGCCTACTTAGTAATGGTAACCAAACAATTCCTAAGATCGCTTGTACTTCTTATTATTCAAGCTATTTTCAATAGTGTAATAAACCCAATAATACATAATTATACCACTTTAGTCAATATAAAAAAAATAAAACCAAGCTTTGCCTAATGCTTTAATATTCATATTCTCTCACTCAAATAAGAAGAAAAGTAAGACTATAACTACATTTATAACCAAAGTGAAAAGTATAGTTGATGATCTGGCACTTATTGAACACCCTTTAAATGATACTCAAATTGTATCTTATACATTGAACAGTTTGAAGGATGAGTTTAGAGATTAACTCTTGCAATTCTTATTTGTAATACACTATTTCTTTTGAGAGCCTTTATAACAAGTTATTTGATAAAGAATTACAATCGTGGGAAATAAAAAAAGAAGTACAAATCACAAAGTTTACTAGAAAAGGCCATCGTGATCAAGGAGGTTAATTATGGTAATCACAATCATGCCCTTAATGACTCAAACAGTATGGGTGATAAATAATACCCTCTTATATTTTATGTTATGTTAACGAGATTAACACTTAATTAGAATAAGCCCATCATTTAATCATAGGCTAAAAACCCAATTTAATTAACTCTTAATTAAATTGTTCCGGTATTATTATTATGATTTCCTGTAACCTCTATTTATTTTTCATACTTGTCTTGATAACCTTCCTAGAAGCCAAGTAGGGAATCTAATTGGACTTATATAATTCAAGTTCCAATAAGCTCAGAATTAATTTAATCTCATTAGAATTAATTCCAGCTTATTAACCAAATGTTATTCCACTAAAGACAATTAACTAAACTCTTGAATTACTAAATATTATGAGATTGCATGTTTCAAATAAGATATCCAATTGCATACTCTATTATGAACCATATTATAGCCATCTGCATAATAAAGGGTAAAAGTACCGTTTTTTCCTTAATTGGTTTTTCTTTCTAGATCTCCTACTTTACTCTATATGGTGATTCACACACAAGATCTCATCTTGGTGTTAAGACTTGATGGGTAGCTAGTCCATCAAACTACTGGCGCCAGTTTAATCACCAATCTCCGTAAAACATCTAGAAGTAATGATATCACTATAAACTCTTTCTTTGAGTGAATGTTCCCTTATACATGTTTCAATTAATAATTTCAGCATGCAACTACTATATTGGTACTCTGTAAAATTCTATTATGATCATATCAAAAACGAAACACATATGAGTTCACCAATCATCATGATTGTGGTTTGCAATAAAAGAATGTTAAAGTGTATATTTTAAGATTAAAGAAATGGCCTACTTTAATCTTTAAAAACATACGTGATTTCATATTTATTTGATAGTGCCATTATCGATAGTCAACTACTATCATAATATGAAACTCATCATTCTCTTGAAGTAAACTCCTTTACTTACACAGTACATTACAGTTTAAACTATAATTAAGTGACTAACTTGATTATTCAACTGTGAATCAATTGATTTATTTTATGTTATGCAAACGAGATTAATGCTGCTGTTACGTGCTAAATTAGTGGGTGAGTTGACTCAACTCGGTTGTAGATATTGGTCTTTTTTCTAATAACAGAATACAAGAAAAATTCCACCCATTCATTCGTGACAAAATATTAGGGTGTCGTTGACAAGTTAAAGGACGTCCAATGTACAATTCCTACAACTGATTTAACCTAGCTAGCTTGCTACTTCGATATCATATCTGAACAGCACGTGAAACAATCTCTGCAACTCATTCTCACAATTTGAAAGACATGAAGTTAAAGCAATCAATTAGTTTTGGCAGCTATTTAGAAGCTTGTGAGGTCCAAGAAGACGCACTAAACAAGCTAGTTTCCTTCCATCCAAGCCTCAATGTCCCATCGCCTTGTACAAGGCTATAACCATGAGCAGGAGGGAACATGTTTAATATAAGTTGTGCTTGTGCCATGGAATTACCACTCATGGGAACTTGCAGAAAAGAGCTTCTAGCAAGCTCACTCCTCCAATGTCTAAACTTCTCCTCTCCACTCCTAGCAGGTCCTCCTATGGCCAATATGTTGTTGATTTCCCTGTAGAGAAGGCAATGTTCTACTTTAAGCCTGCTGGAGTCCTCATAGGGTAAGTATGCACCTAGCGAATCGAATAATGAGGAGTAGTAATGTAGACAGCCAACAAAACGGTCCAAGAAAGAGCCTCCATGTGAGATGTCTTGCTCAACCAAGGTGATTACTCTTGGTGCCAATGCTTCCAGCAATCTCATCGTCTTCCAATCGGGTCCTGTGGCGTCATAGAGTGAATGTTGTAGCCAATGCACCGCTATTGTCTCTCCTCTCCTGACCGGTATCATTGAGACATCGATTTCTCCAAATTTCTTCGCAACTGCGTGGAACTCAAATGGCATGCCAAGCCTTTTAGCGAAATTGGAAAGTTGTTTTCCTGTTTCTGTCAAGATCTCCATTGAACTACCCAAACCTGTCATTCTAACATGTGGAGGACCTTCCATTCTGGTTGCTAAGATGTGAAATAACGCTGGCCATTGCAAGCCTTGCATGATATCAAGGTCGATGATATGTACTCTATCTCGCCGCTGGAAAGCTTCGAGGATTGCTTGGTTCGAGGTAAAATGTGCGAATTTGATGAAAGGAGAGACATTGTTTAGGACTTGAAAGGCACAGTGAATGTTTTTGTGGTTGATCAGTGGAGAGCAAATACCAAGCCAAGAGTTGATGACCCTACTTGACATGGCCTTAGCAAAATAAGCCACAATTCTCTCAGCAGAAGGGCCATATGGAGATGCCATTTGGGAGAGCTCGAGCAACATTTTATGAGCTTCGCCGAGATTATCAACCGATATCGCAACAGCACAGTCCAAGAGATGGGTTATGAGGCTCAAACTCCGCTCGTCTGTTCTACTCAAACATATACCTCTTGCAGTTTCTGGATTTTCACAAAGATTTGCTTGGCTTCCGAGCTCATTGCACCATTGAAAGTCCTCCCCATTGCCATCAAAGTAACTTCTTCTGATGGTTTTTCTTGGTCTGTATTGACCACCCAATAGCGATTGGACGACATTATTATCCTCGTAGACCATTGAACTGTCGCCTTGCAAGCTTTCACTTGCCGTGTCAGGCAGGTCACTTATGAGTTGCTTAGTTACATGTTCTACCCACACAGAGAGCTCGTTCTTCTCCAAGTTGACATTCCGATTTTCAATTCCTGGCTTAGGCGAGGAACCAGAAACCTTAGCTGGAAATCCAAGAGAAGCATAGTCCCATGGTTCATGGGGTTGAATGATATCAAGAGCCCCATGAACCACTTCATACCCTCCCTTCATCATTGAACTAGCCAGCACATATAAGCTTTATGCTTATATGCCGATCAAAGAAATCAAAGAGAGTTATGTGGGTGGTGATGACGGTGGGATGAGTTTCTTTAACGAGGGTAAGGAGAAATTAAGCTTAGGTAAGGATGACGGTCTATGATATAACACCAACATTTCTGAAGATTGCTCAATTAATTATACGGGCATGGCCGGCATAGCCAGACATATAGAAAATGGTAAGTTGCTAAGTGCCAAGTACACATCAATCTGGTAGTGATTTTCACATTATTAACTTAAAAAGAGTACTTTCAAGCAATTTTATACAAAGACTTCAAAGATGCAACGGATCTAACATCTACAGCCTCTAGACGTAGAAGAGAGTGTTAGAGTGTTCCATATTGACTAGACATGAAAATGTTAAAGGGTTTATAAGTGGTAAGAGTCAACTATCCAAACAATTAGTTCTAGTTATTTGGACAATAGTTGACCCAAGCCCAATTCTTGTTAGTAGACTCTACACTCTACCCATATTAAAAATTCAACAAAGAGTACACTAATTAATTAATCATTAGACGAACAATTTTGTAGTTACGGAGAAGTAATATTTAATTAAAGACATTTTCAAGATTTGGACGAACATTTGTATATCTTTTACTTGAGATCTACTCTTTTTTCTTATGCACATAAGATAAGCTTCATCTACTGTTTGGTCGTCGGCGTCGCATTTGTTTTCTGATTTCTGTCGCTTTTCCGTGCCTTATCGCGAAGGATGCTAATAAAAAGCACTAGCTCTTCCTTTCTTTGTCATTCAATTAATTTATTTTCCGATCGGACTAATCAACTCTCATAAATGTGCTTACAACTGTATTGTTTACAATTAAAGTACGCTGGAGAAGAATCATTGCAGCTTGTCCAAATTGTCACTTTGGTGAACGTAACCCTAACCGAGTTGGATTACCATGGGCAATTAACACCTCAAGTTAAACTTTAATTCAACTTTAATTCTTTTACGTTATTTTAAAAAATCCTTTTTATGTAGTTAAATATTTTTCTGTTTAAATGTTATTTATTTATTAAACTCTCTTAATTGATCTTCTTTAATTTTTTGTCCTTTGTCGATAAATATTAATGTTATGATTTATTTTAGAACATAATAAAAAAGGGGGAAAAAATAACAACAAATGATAAAAGAGCCAGCTTTGAAGTGAAGGAACAAAAGAAGGTCGGACAGTGCCAAAGAGAAAAATCCATGGCTCTATGTCATAGCTGAAGTGAATAATTTGAAGCATATGTTAGATATTCAAATGTCAATGAACTTGGAGAGTGATGCTTTATAATTACAAGCAATTAACATGAAAGTTATCTTAGAATTTTCTATTGATAATTTATTAATCAAGTAAAAGTTTTAAATTATAAATAAAATAGTGCAATTAAAGATTTAATTAAATGAATTAAAGTTTTAAAAATATTAATGAATTGGTGTGAGTACTCAAGTGCTTATTCATCTTGTGATAGGGAGATTCAATAATTTAATATAAATAGTTATTAGTTTAAATCTTTAAATCTTTGGGCCAGCTGTCTCACTCTGTGAGGTGCTTACAAATTAGCGAGGGAATTAGTCACTGAATCTGCCAGTGGATACCCTAGTCTAAGATATAAAAAAAAAGAAATGGACTAGACACAAGCAATACAACCTATTGATGTCTGAAATCTGAATAGTTTTAAAATGTAGACAACATAATTAAACAACATCTATCTAGTTATTATTTTCAGAAAAAATATCTATCTAATTATTATATATAAAAACAGAGAGAGAGAAAGAGAATACCGTTTTATCCGACCCATTGTTTGTCATTGTCTTCTATTTGCTTTTTGTTAAGGTTTTGATGTCTACAAGACAAAGACGTACGATTTCTGCCGTCCCGACTACGCTACCTTCTAAATTGACATTGTTAATTATTGAGATTGTATTACCATGTACTCGAGCACCCCAACAAAAAAAAAAGAAAAGAAGAAGAAGAAGCAGCCGCAGCCGCAACAGACAAAGAAATCGCAATATGACATGACATAGAAAAGGACTAAAAAGTTTGAAATATAACTTTTCATTGTTGATGATCAGATACAGAACAATCTAGCAACTGAAAATATTCGAGGAAAAGCAATTAAACATGACAGCTAACAACACAGAAACCTTAAAGCTCTATCAACCGAAGCATAGAATATAGGATTTTTAAAGAAACTCCAGTAAAAAGAGCGACATTAAAATGATGAGATCAAAAGAAGGATCTGGCTAACACTACAATAAAGTAGACATCTGGCTACAAAAAAAAACATAGTCAATTGTTAAAAAATGCCGGCTATAATTATTTGTAACGTTTATATTAATTTTGTCACATAAAGCGTCACCAATTTTTCATAGCTAAAAATTATAAGCGAGTTTTTAAAAATTGTAGACAAAAAGTATTAGATGCAAAAAAAAATTTCACTAAAGTACTAAAAAACGTAGCTAAAAATTGAATATTCGTCGATGTTGATGAAAAAAATTGGCGTCAAATCATTGATAATGAAAATAAAAGGTAGTCAATAATTTTTGGCTATGTTTTTATCCTTCTTAGCTATATAGTATTAGCTATATTTTTTTGTAACATAACCATATGTTATTTACTACATTTTTCATAACGTAGCAAAATATTATTTGTTTCGTTTTTTATAATGTTGCAATGTATTATTTGCTAAGTTTTTAATAATTTAACAACATATTATTTGTTACATTTTTAATCCATAATATTGAACAATACGATTTGAATATAATGTATCAACATATTTTTCATTTTGAATTATTTGGTTATTATTATAAAATTAAATCATAGAGAAATATTATTGATACAAAATTTCGAGCATTGTATATATAAAGTAAAATTATATAAATATCATAAAATTGTATTGACAAAAAGAACATAACATTAAAGAATGATCATTTATTCATATACAATATATTAATGACAATTTGAGCAATTTTTAAAGACAAGACAATAAATAAAGAGATCACTTCATAAATTTTTTTGTTGATAAATAATCACTTCATAAATTGGAATATGATTGACATACTGATAAAGATGCTCAGATTACAAAACATTTAAGTATAAACCCGATCAACTACCTAGTGTTGTCCAAGTCCATAAACTTGTAATCATCAAAAAATGTTGATTAAAGTCGACTTAAAAAATTGTGAGAGTATTGATACACAAAGTATTTGGTTCTTAGTAAAGCAAACACCATATAACTTTATCATTCATAACATAATCACTCATCAGTCGCATCTTCATATATTTTATAATTCGAGAAAAAACTTCGGCCTGTAATGCAACCTTAAGATTGTTGTTTTCCTCTTGAAGTTGTTCAATGATTGTTTTTATATGTTGAGATTGAAACTTTTGGCTTAAGGTCGCAGCCAAGGGCTTTCTTATATTGAAAACGAGTACCAAGTATGTATCACAAATGTCTTTTCCACTGAGCTAATTCTGCTCAGTCTTAGACCTCTCTACTAACTCTTGCATCTTATTCTAAAATAATAAAAAATATTCAATCCACGTCTTATTACTACATTAATAAATGAACAAAAATATTGAACAAACTTTTATATTTATATAGTTGTTTTTTGCTTCTTCTGACATCCATCTTTTACCTTCCTTATAGTGAGTGACTTTATATAGCGTGATCTTATCACATTGTTGTCCATGCAATCCTTCTCACTTTGTTTTATGAAAAAAGGCACAATAAATAATGTAGTGTTTATTGATTTAAGTATAACTTGTCATATCTATGCTTGCAAGTTATACTTACATTTTGGACAACTACAAATGACTTTGACCTTGATAATGAGGTGTTTTTTTTTTAATCTATTGACCCTTACCTTCTCACAATTTTCTTAAATTAAGAAAAAAAGAACTTTGTCGTTAAGTTATCTAGCAATTAAGATTAATGCAAGAAAATGTGAAGGCAAAGAAAACTAACTTGAACTTTTGGGTTAGACCAATAGTCACACAAGCTATTCCAGTTTTGTTCAGACATTTGTTCGGGAACATGACTTTGTGCCTTTGCATCGTAAGGAAAAGATTTATAATAGTTATACAACTTGATATGATGATCCTTAGTCCTTTGTTTCAATAATGAAGTAAGATAATTTGAAACATTTGGGTTCTCAATATCCTCAATAATCAATTTCAACTGTGAACAATAAGTAAAAATGTAATTAATTTTAAAATCATTAAAACAAAATTGCTTAAAGTTAAAGATTTTGTATAATTACCACAATTTTTCCCAAAGCATTTTCAAACAAGTTATCTTCCTTTAAGTCCTTAACATGTTCCGTATAAGGTAGTTCTATTCTTGCAATAATTCTTAACTCACTTGACAATTTTGGCATACTCGACCTTGTTTATAGGATGATCTTGCTAAATATTAACCTTTATTGATAAGTTAAAATTCATTGTAATTTGTAACCTCTAGTTTTACCTTTACATTTTTTTCTAGTACTAGCATTGAAAACTGACAACAAATGAATAATGATATGAAAATATTAGAATATATAAATATATATGTTAGCATAAGTCTAGTTGAAGGTATTAAAAATTAACAAACCTACACCAGTAGCTTTATTGTTATTTAAGGCTGAATAAAGTTTTTGTGTATGACTTGAAGGCAAAATATTATTGTTGCTATTTTGTGGCAATGTAGTAAAACAAGCACCATTTTCAATGGCAAAACAAGAATATTTTACCGAAGAATGCAATTGGTTGGCAGACACCATGACGTACCAAGCTTGAATTCTACCGAAGGATACAATTGGTTGGTAGGCTATAACAAACCTTGTAATAACGTATGACTACATAATATTATAATAAGAATATTGTGAGAAACTCTATTAAATGAAATATACAGAGTATGGAATCATTTAATATGTATTTGAAATAAGATATAGGAAATAGGATAGTTAAATTAGGATTATTTATTTCGTATTTAAAAAGACGGTGAAGTTTTGGTGGCTATGGCCTAAGTCATAATGTTGGGCCTTCAATGTCAAACCAGCCTAGTTTTTGTTCCTTTTTAATACTTACTTTTCTTCTCCCACCAAGTTTTGAAATTTCTTTTCTATGTGTTATTTGTTTGCTTATGTTATGTATATAGTTGTTATAAATTCTAGTACATATTATGTTAGACTTTTGTAAAAAAGATGAATAAGAAACAGGGTTGCCTATTAATAACATATGCACCAAATAACACAAGCACTTTAAAACTAAAAAACAACTCAAATGTTGATATGACATAAGTTTTCCAATTTGTAACATGCATACTGAATACGATGAGAACTTTAATGCTTACAAACATGTCAAGTATCGAGAAGACGTTGGGGTAGCCGACACACCAATCATGACAAGTGCTTTAGAACTTGCAAATCACTCAAATGTTGATATGACAACTTTTTCAATTTGTTGCTTGCTTATTAAATTAGAAGAGAACTTTAAAGTTCAAAAACATCTCAATATAACATGCATTTTGAGATACATGCCTGTTGTTGGCCCTCGAATTCGTTTCTTAAGCATGATTTGAAATTTGTTTTGAGGTTTAAATAAAATTGTGGTTTGTAGGGGAATATTGTTTAAATAAATGGAATCAGATGTATTAATAGGAAAAATTAAGAGTGGGTAGAGTATAGTTGGGAGTAAGTGAAAATGAAAAAGAAAATATGATAAGGGCATTTTAGGAAAGTCACTTAAGGTTTTAGAGGTTAAAGGCTTATAGTGAGGGGTAAATTGGACTTTGTGTATTAAGTGTGTATTAAGTAAGAATAGAAAATAAAAGAAAAGGAAATAGAAGAGGAAGAAGGGTGAAGTTGTCGTGGAAGAGAAGAGGGGAGAAGAAAAAAAAATAGGGTTTTGAGAAAAGTTGGAGATTTGACGAAACTGAGGCACAAACAAGTAAGTAATGCATTCTTTTGTTCCTAGATGATTGATTGAATCTTGTTTAGTGTTGTTTAGAACAGAAATCAAGGATTATTTGTGTGTGAGAAGAAATCGGAGAACGTTGATGTGCGAAAACGTTGATTTGGCTAGGTTTGATGATTTTGTTATGTTTGTTGATGTTCCTGGCTTAGAATGAGCTTAGAAATGATGTAGGAGTGTTGATCTAAGGTTAAGGTAGGTTGTGTTTGAGTTATGGAGAGATCTGTGAAAAATCTGCAGAAAAATCTGGGTTTCGGGTGTTCTGCGATCGCTCGTCGCGACGTGCTCAAGAACTCGTCGCGATGAGTTAATTAATTATTCGTCGTGTCGAGCGTCGCGATGCGTCCGGTTGTTCGTCTCGACAAATGCGGCATTTCTCGTCGCAACGAGCATTCGTCGCGACGAATGCGGCATTTTTAGTCGCGACGAAGGGTCAATTTACAGCAAAGTATTTTTAGCATTTTGGGAGTATGGATTCTTATTTGATTGTGCTTGGTTTGTTATAGGAAACCAAGAAGATCCGATCCAAGAGCGAGAGGCAGGACAACGCTGAACTTGGATTATCGGACGATTATAGGTGGGTAATATGTTTATAACTATTGTGCGATTGGGCAAATTCTTGCCTATGTGTGAATATGTGTTTATGTGATGCATAGATTGATTATGTTAGAGAATGACTGGATACAAAAGTATGAAATTCTGAATCTGTTATGCCTTAAAGAATTCATGGCATTCTGAATATCTGAAACTGAATATATGCTTTGTTTGGGCAAGAGAGGAACGTTCTGTTAGTCACGTGCACGTAGACAAAAG
>JANZLH020000156.1:3058396-3068545 GCA_026770325.2 Erythroxylum fimbriatum | reverse complement strand
ACTAAACCCACTCCAAAACTAAGCTTTTCAACCAAAAACCCAACTAAAACCAACACTTGAGCATTTTCACTTACCTTTAATCTTCAACAACACAATGAGATCTTGGGATCAAAATGAAGCTCTTGACATTTCCCACCTTTTTCCTTCTTGAACTTTGCTCCAACAAGCTCTCTAACCACTTGGAATCACCAACCCTAGCTTTTCTCTTCTTTTCCTTCTCTCCCTCACGAACTCACTCCCTCTCTCCTTTCTCTCACAATTTTCGGTGGACTCTCCAAATGCAAGATAACAATCTTCTCTCTAATTCTTCCTTTTATACTTCTTTAGTCTACTTAAGCCCAAAAGGCCCTAAGCCCATTTGCCTTCTTCTTCCTTTCTTTCATTATACTAACTCACTAAAGCCCAACTAACTTATTAACTACTAACTAACACATTAAATTTATGCTACCTACCATATTAATGTCACATGCTATTTAATTTCACTTACCACAATTAATGCTAACATACTTAATCAATTACCACTTAATTAATGCTAATTTAACTTACTTAATTTAATCATGCTTAATTATTCATAAAAAAAAATTTGGGGCTAACAGGAACATAAGGAATAATTGCACAAGAGTTGACCACATTATCAACTAATATTCTTGTTTTATGAGCTCACTTAGTAAAGGCTTCAAAACTACTGGCTTAGTCTCTCCATGTGGCTTAGTCTCCTACCCTAACTAGATTTGCTACTTTAGCTCTACATTTGTTGCTTGGTCTTTTTATGTGGCTCTATCTTATGCATAGTCTCTACAATTGTTAGCAATAATAGTATCTTGATACCTATATATTGTGCCAACCTTACTAGCTTTCCTCCAATTTAATACATGTGTTTTTCAACATTCAGTGTAGTGAATGGCAAGAGAGTTTTCGAAGGACTAAGAGCCAACAGTGATGTAGATTCTCTCTCCACTCCTCATCCTCAATCTAATCTTTTTACACAAGTATGTCCTCCATTATTCTTAACATACTTTGGTTAGTGTAAAGTTTTGTCCAAGCACATCCACTTGAAGATCAACCATCCTTTTCACTCTTAAAATTTTAATATTTGGAGGGAGTGTAAACAATAGTCAAGTCTCTCTCATTACTTAGCACTCCCAGTCTCCTTAAAATTTGGGTCATAATTGAACCACCTCTAATTACATCAAATTTTGATTAGTGCAAGTAGCCATTTATAAGCTAAATAAAGGCATACCCTAAATGGAATCACATTTGAATTCTCATGTAGTATAGTATGAATAGGTTTTAATGGGGTAATACACCATGTGTTGTCATATCATGCAGATAATGAACGTATGAGTAGCTTATGTACATACCTTATGGTAAGGTAATAAAAGCCAAAAGCCTTGGACCTGGTGAGTGAATAGGGTTGCATAATGTCTATAGCATGCCAATAATTTATAGAATGAATATAAGAGGAGTCTTAATAAACTTGAGTTTGGTTAAGATGCATAGTATGCATGTGCTTCTTTGTATAAAATCTTGTGAAAGCTAAAATGATGGTGGATGCCCTTTAATGAGAATTATATTATCGAGTCATCATCCCAAGCAATTTTCTTCACATCTAGTTGAAACGTAAACATGAACTATATCATTGGCTTTTGATACATTGTCTTATGAATATTAAATAATTCTAGCCATCCATCAAAATCCTATATCAACTGCACCTTCGTCTCCAAATCTAACTATCTTAACACTATTTAGTCTATATTTTGTTGAGACTTGAATTTCTTCATCCATATTGCTTTAATTGAAGATAAATTGTGAAAAATGGAGGAGTGGATGATTGGGTTACTCAATAGGTGACACATTAGTTGGGATTTCCAATGTAGGTGGGTGCTAGGATTGGGATCTTTAGGAGTGACCTTCCATGAGATAAAAGTTGTAACTCTTTGTCTCTTATAGTGAGCTTGTTTATTCTCTTACCTATGTTATGCCACAATTGTGAATTGTCTTATCATAGTTAATGATCAACCTAGAAAAAGAACATTTATCTAACATTCATAATAGTTACTATAATATCCTAGTTCGATTATCGTATTGTGTAATGTGTTGTACATGCATTTTATGGAGTATGCTCTATTTAAGGGGTACTAGAGTAAATTAAGCATTTAAATGCATTATTGATGTTATGACAGAGATCATAGATAGATCAGAGAAGGTTCTAGACTCGACCAAAAAATTCTTGAAAATTTTTTGAAAACTTCAAAAAGCTACGGAATGAGTCCAAACGAGCTTTAAAAGCCTCCAAAAGTGATTTGGAGATTTATATGACACTTTTAAATGAAATCTGGATGATTTTGGTGACATTAAGTGATTTCCAGATTCAATATGAAAATTCTTCCAAACAACCGAAAAATTTCCAAATAATTTCAAAATGCAATAAAAAGCTCCAAAATTAGGATTGGAGTCTATAGGAACTGAAACAGGTCAAAACGGAGGTTGTTTGAATAGAATTCGGGTAATCCGAAATTATTGGACTAAAATTCCCTTTTTGGAAAATAATGAGTATTGAGGATTTTAAACCCATTCGAAAAAATATTAAAGCATATAAACAATAGGTATTGACCCTAATTCGATTATTTTATGGTCAATTTGATGATAAGAAAGTTGTGGAATATTTTCGGAATTTAATTTTGTTCATTGGTGAATTAAATGCATTAAAGGGCAATTTGCTCTTTTTGTATTCATTAAAGGGCAATTTG
This sequence comes from Erythroxylum fimbriatum, assembly GCA_026770325.2. Lineage (NCBI taxonomy): Eukaryota > Viridiplantae > Streptophyta > Magnoliopsida > Malpighiales > Erythroxylaceae > Erythroxylum > Erythroxylum fimbriatum. Next base: position 3,065,795 of record JANZLH020000156.1, on the reverse strand, counting down.
GTATTTTTACATGAAAGTTAGTGGAATGATGAGTTATTAGAAGATAACCAATTAGATGGTGACAAGTGGTATGGGTAAAAATGTAAATATGAGACATTTTGGTAAAGTTGTAATTATAAGATGTTACTAAGGATAAAGGTGTAATTATAATGGAAATGGGGGAAAATTGTAATTCAACAAAGCTTTCATCTTCTTTAAATGTTAGTGGTTGGCCATTGATGAGAGAAACATAGAGAAAGAGAGAAAAAAGAAAGGAAAAGAGGAAGGAGAAGAGAGAGGTTCGGCTATGACCATGGAGGAGTGATCCAAACTATTTTTCATGTTTTTCTACCTCCAATCAAGCATCTAACAAGATTTCATAGCTATCCAAGTGAAGAGGAAGAAGAAAATGGGTAGGTAGGCTTACTTATCTTGTTGAAAAATTTTTGATTTGTTGGGTTATAGGTTAGATTCCGTTTTGATGGTGTAAATTGCACCTTTTCGATGTAACATTAAGGTTTTATTACATTGGAAGCAATTGGGAGAAGAAAATCAAGAAAACCTAACGCGTGAAGCCTTGGTCAAACTTGGTCAAAGGTGAGATCATCTGCCTAAAGTGTTTTATTTTGTCATTTAATGATTTAAGATTAATGAATGACATTAGGAAGTTAGTTTAATGATGAAAGAATGAAAGGAAAACCTTGGAAATGATTAGATGAGTTTTTGGCCAAGGTTAGTGTTTTTAACGTGTTATGATCCAAAATTCTATTTTGATGTTTATGATGGTCATAGCATTATTTTGATAATAATGAAGTAAAGAAATGAAAAATAATTGTTTTGGAATTGGTTTTGGTTGAAATTCAACCTAAAGTGCTTGATTTTGTAAAAAATTTGTTAACGAAATTTTATGGCTTAAATGTGTGTACTAAAATGACATGGGGAGTGAATTTGGGGATTGGTTTTAATTGCTAGAAATCAAATGTAATTGAATTGGAAGAGTCTAATGTATAATATGTTAAGCTTAGCCTTAAGGGCATTTTTAGTATACAAATATGGTTATGAAGTAATAACCATGTGAATGTGATTAAGGATGTGGAGCGTATGTGGAAAATAATGAAGTTGACATGATTTATGGTATATTAACTAAAAAATGTATTAAGGAGTTGAATGTATTGGTATTAGGTTTTCGGATCAAAAAATGAAGCCAACTGAAGGGTTTCAAAGTGGTGAAAAGGAAACTAGCAAGTTGTGAGTGCATTTTAATTATTTTATATGACTAAATTATTTGTAAAAGAATTGATGACATATGATTTTACTCTAAATTGAGTTTATGGAAATAGTTTTCATTTGATCATGAAATGAATATTGATACTGAGTTTTATGCAAATGATATTTTACAAGTGAATATTGCTATCATAATTGTATGTTTTGGTAATATATTAGTTTTAATTTGAAAGTTACACTTTATATAAGTGGGAGTTACATTGAAATAATTCAATTATGAATCCTCCCATACTTGATTTGAAAAATAAGATGAGTCATACATGTAAGAGTAGTTGACTATGGTACACCACTAGGCTTTATACATGTGTGTTATACCGGTATATTTATAGTGGTTAAGATATTATGGGTAAGCAATGTAGAACTAGCTCTGTAAATAGTGGATAACCCATGGGTAAGCGATGTAGAACCAGCTCCGTGACTTGTTACGAGTAAGCGATGTAGAACTAGCTCTGTAACTACCGGTCTATAGCAGCAGTTAACCTATTATGGGTAAGAGATGCAGAACCAACTCCTTAAATAGTGGTTAAGCAATCGTGGGTAAGCAACACATAACCAGCTCTGTGACTATATGCCTTGTGTATAGTATGGTAGAGAAATTTAAGGTTGGCTATGCTAAGTAAGGCAAGTCATGAAAATAGTAATTTCGCCAGTATTTAAGTTAAAAGTGATTTGAGAGGTACTGTGTGATACCAATGCTAGTGGTTGGCTTATTTTTCAGTGTTAAAGTTTTCAGAAAACTTATTACCCCCACTATTTATTGACTAAGGAAAATGGGAAATGGAAACTATTACATGATGAGTTTAATTTTGAAAATAATTTTGAAATAGTTTTTCAAAAAATTTGAAATTGTATTTTACAAAATGTTATGTTATTACGAAATTTGATGATGCACGTATAAATTGTTATGGAAAATGTTTTACCATGAGCTTTATGATTGTATGGAATATTATAGTTATATTGTTATGGAAGGTTCAATTTTCTTGTAAACTGATTACACTCACTGAGCTCACTTAGCTCACCCTTGTTTTTATGTTTTTAAACAAATCACCTAGGTATGCGTACAGGTAATCTTGGGACTTTGCCTCAAGATTAGTTGTATTATCGGGTGCTGCTGTGCTTGTGTCATTTTGATATTTACATTTGTCTAAAGAATGGATGTTTATAAAGGCTTTTAAATGAGATGCATGAATATGTTTTTAGGTTTTTAAAGTTTATTGTAATGATTGTTGAGAATTATTTGTTTAGGGTTGCTTGTGAGTGGACTTGAAGTCCAAAATTTGTAGTTGAGAAATTGGTGTGAATATATAAGTGTTTTGAAATTTTACAGGGCTTTTGAAAATTTTGGGAATCTCAAAGTTGTTACGTTGTCAAAATTTTCAATAAAATGATAGAAAAAGATTTCCCACTATTTTCTGCGCTTTTAATTATTAAAGTATAAAAGGTTTTAAATAGTTGAATGACTTGGCTTTGCAGGAACCCTTCAGTCGAGTCAGATATTGATTGGAGGGCTACCGTGGGGTCACCGGGAGGCCTCCACTCAGGTTCTAAAAGAGAAAATCTAGGACGGGTCCTTTCAGGTGATAACAGAGTCTTTTTTGAAATAAGGTTATCTATATACATGTTATGATTCCATAATGTATTTTTAATTTGTTTTTATAAATCAAGCAACCAAAATTTTTTTGTTATTTTCCATGCATTTGAGTTTATAAAAAGATTTCCAGTGTTATATAGTTTATCTTTGAGTTCATAATATAATTCACTGACAAAACCTTAGGGGTCCCAAAGCCACACTAGAGACTCCAGCACTTGAAGTACCTTTAGCTCGGGAGGCCGAGCATAAGGTTTGTTCAGTAAATGTTCTTCTTTATAAATCAACCTCGTTCAAAACAGTTAAGACTGGCAAAACCGCCATTTGAATTTGGTTTTTACCTTGAGTGAACAATATAGATACAGACATTGGCGATGCACTAGCCGCGAGAGGCCTTAGTAGTGTCAGGAAGTTTGATTGAGCGTATTTATAAGTTAGGCGCAAAATAGTTTGATAAGAGACCCTGAAAGTGCCCTAATTTGGTTGGATCGAGATAAGAATAATAAATTTAGATGGCTTGGTGATAGAAAGATGAGATAAGGAATATCGTCTACTCAGAGGTTAGTCAAACGACCTACAGTGTCCAGTGACTCCCGAAACACTAGGAGCTCAGTACCAAGATGTAGTTAAAATGGAAGGAGACCACTTACTTAGGTTGGGGTAATTGCAGTAACATAGTAAGAAGCTGAGGATACATCCGATAATGTGATAGGTACGATTACAGTTTTGGTAGTGATGAATATATTGAGATCAATCCCAGAACTATGCACTTGTATGTGTTAACAGATTTTGTTAGATAAATTAGCGTGAAGTTGGAGCTTTTAGAGTGCCATTTGACAATAACTACTTTCGCTAAAGCTACGCCAGTAGTGTATAATGTTCACAGAGATAGTTACGTAGTAGCTAGAATTAAAAACTCTCTAATGAGTTGATCTTGTTAGACATCCGTGACTATGAATTCAAACCAGGAAAGAAATTGAATAATAGTACATTTTGTCGATGTGGATTACTTATAAAGGAAATTAGGATTGGTATATAAGGGAAGTTATATAAGTATTTAATAGAAAATGTAGAATGCTCCCATCTCTTAGCATATCAGCGATGATAGCTATAAAAGTACTAAGAAATTACTATACAAGTTATTTAGTTCTACTGCACAATAATTATAGAAGTTTATGAAGTTATTTAGCATTTTAATAATGGAAAAGTAATTTGTGAATATATCTGGAGGATGAAATTGCTTATTACAATTGACTTCATTGAGGATTAATTATTGATACAAGAAATTGGTGAATGAATTTTGATTTGTTTAATGTTATGACCTTATAAAGTGATTGATTAATCAATTTTAGCATAAAATTTCATTTTAAAGTTCAAGTCTTTTTTGATTATATGGTGATTTGTGGACTCGTACCAAGTAATGTTATGGATGAAATTATGATGGAATCTTTAATCAAGATTGATGATTGAACTATATTTTTTTGAAGAAATGATTAGTTCGATATAAGCTTCCAATTTTGTGTATATTAGAATATATTCTAAGTATTGAACATTCATTATTTTAAGTTCCTTTTGATGTAAGTCAATTGTGCTATTTCCTGAAAATTAGATGAGTGCAAATGGTGGTAAAATCTTCAAGGAAATTATAGTGATAAGTTTTAATCCATAATGGAAAATTGTCTTAATAGAACTCAGAGGTATTATTTTATAGATAATACTAATTGATGATTGGGAAAGTGATAAGAATTATATATGAGACCTTTGAACAAGTATAACATGCAGATTTTAGATGATTAAAAGTCCCAGATTGAGTTCTGAGGTACCTGAAATCACATAAGTGTTTTGTGGTATTACAAATGGGCAAGTAAAGATATCTTTATTAAACATTAAAGTTGCGCAATGGAAGTGTGTGGTATACTCCATGTTTGGAGAGAGTGAGGTTTGATAAGGTCAAAATTGTGTTATGAGTTAGTAAGATTTGAACTCTGAGGTAATTGAATGGTTTTTAGATGAATAGGAGATTATGTTAGTGTCTTAAGATGTGATCTTAAATGATTGATGTGCTTCCAAGGAGTATGATGGGAAATGACAAAGGTACAATAAATAGTTCACTAGTGATTATGGATTTGAGATTCGAAAGCTAAGGAGTCGATGCAAGGAATAAGAAATATAAGAAAAATATGATTGAGTTTTGTTTATAATTAGATACAATAAGAAAGGAAATGTTTATTATTTAGAAGTATACGAGAACAATTGTTTGGAGAATCCCTATCAAAGTTTCATTAGTAGTAATCTAAGTAAACGTGAATCGTGATAGTGTTAAATGGATGGTTTCATATATGGTTAAGTTAGCAAAGTTGTGACTAAATTGATTATTAGTGAGAAAGAGACAACAATGATTTCAACAAAGGAGTTTCATGTGGAGATAAGTTGCAAATTCTGAGGGCATTTTATTGAGAGGTAACATTACGTTAGAGCTAGGTCAGGAATTGTGTGTACTAGTCATGGCTACACTTAAGAAGAAATTCTAGATTTAGTCACTCAACAATATGTACTATGCATATGAGGAACACACAGAGGCATTATACCTTAAACGTGCATTAAGATTGAAAAGGTATGAAAAGGTTGATAGCAAAGTATATGATTAAATACTTATTAAATCAACAATATCAACAAGTCAAGGTTGAGAGCCAAATAACCAAAAAAAATTGGTCAGCCACTCCCTATTCAGGAATGGAAATGGAAGCATATTATGGAGGATTTTATTGTAGCAATTTCACAAAATCTAAGCGGATATGATAGTATATGGGAGATAAAGGTTCAAATTTAAAAAATTGCCCATTTCCTAACAATCCAAAGCAGGTATTTCTTGATAGATTAATCAAACTGTAAGTGATTAGAAGTATATAGTTAGATAGAGTGCTGGTATATGAGGATGAGATAGATGAAAGAAAGTTAGTTGGGCTAAACTAGTTCAAATAACGCCAAATAAGATCAAAAGTATGCGGGTCAAAGTGATAGTACTTAAAATTGACAGTACGGTTAGGTGTGGAAATGGAGGAAGAATTTGGAGTTTAAAGTTGAAAAATCAAAGATTTTTTTAAATATCATCATGGAAAGGCATAGTCTGCTTTAGACAATGTGATAAGCTAAGCCCACGATATGTTAGTCCTATGAAGTGATTAACAGGATGGAAGCACAAAGAATGGATACGAAGTCAATATCCATATTTTTGATATGACTAAGTTTGTTTAAATTTTGAGGACAAAATTTTTATAAGGAGGATATAAATTGTAATATCCTAGTTTGATTATTGTATTGTGTAATGTGATGTACATGCATTTTATGGAGTATGCTCTATTTATGGTGTACTAGAGTAATTTAAGGGTTTAAATGTATTATTGAGGTTATAACGGGGATTATTGATAGACCAGAGACAGTTTTGGATTTGACCAAAAATTTCTTGGAAAATTTCTGAAAATTCCAAAAAGATACGAAATGATCCCAAACGAGCTCTAAAAATCCCGAAATGTGCTTTGGAGATTTAGGTGACACTTTTGAATGAAATCTGGACGATTTTGGTAACATTCAGTGATTTCCGAACTCAATCCAAAAATTCTTTCGTACAACCAAAAAGTTATTGAATAATTTCAAAATATGATGAAAGCTCTAGAATTAGGATTGGAGTCTATAGGAATTGAAACGGGTCAAAATGAAGGTTATTTGTATATAATTCAGGTAATATGAAATTATTGGACTAAATTTCCCTTTTTGGAAAATAATTAGTATTAAGGATTTTAAACCCATTCAAATTTTTTTTAAAGCATCCAATCAATAAGTATTGACCCTAATTTGAGTATTTTATGGTCAATTTGATGATAAGACGGTTGTGGAATATTTTCATAATTTAATTCAGTTAGTTGGTGAATTAAATACATTAAAGGGCAATTTGCTCTTTTTGTATTCATTAAAGGGCAATTTGTTATTTTTACAAGAAGTTAGTGGAATGATGAGTCGTTAGAAGAGAACCAATTAAATGGTGACAAGTGGCATTGGTAAAAGTATAAATATGAGACATTTGGTAAAGTTGTAATTATAAGATGTTATTAAGGATAAAGGTGTAATTATAATGGAAATGGGGGCAAAATTGTAATTCAACAAAGCCTTCATTTTCTTTAAACGTTGGTGGCTGGCCATAGATGAGAGAATAGGAGAGAAAGAGAGAAAAAAAAGGAAAAGAAAAGAAAAGAGAAAGGAGAAGAGAGAGGTTCGGCTATGACTATGGAGGAATGATCCAAACCAATTTTCATGCTCTTCTACCTCCAATCAAGCATCTAACAAGATTTCATAGCTATCCAAGTGAAGAGGAAGAAGAAAGCTGTCGCCTGCAACCAAATATAAAAGAAATTACTTCCGTTAAAACAAATTAATGTAGTAGCGGTAAGCGGATGTCGTTCCCACGAGGAATCTTTAACGGTAAAGGTTAGCTAGTTCAAACGAAAATAGCGAGGGGGGTTTTGGTCACTTACTGAAATAATAATGAAAATC
>JANZLH020000156.1:3031646-3043950 GCA_026770325.2 Erythroxylum fimbriatum | reverse complement strand
AACCTCATAATTTATTTCAATCATGCTTAAGTCAAATCCGACTGAAAAATTCATCATTCAAGACCTCAATAATAAATTGAAATTACGCTTAATGCATCAAGAAAAAGTCCGGGGTCCGACATTTGGAATCTGTTCCAGCCGGGCGATAGCGTGCATCTCTATACTGAAGATGAGGAATCCCAGCCCTGGCACTCGAACTCTGGTTCATTCTCAAAAAATGGCGCAGGACGCCGACCGATGGGGGACACCCGAAATGACGACAAAGCAGGGCCAGACTGTTAATAAATCGCCAGCCGTTTGTAGGAAGTTGGCTCGGCCTCAGCTGGTAGGTGCCGCACACCTCATCGATGATCGGGGCGTACAGAAGCTTCATACCGCCAACCGAGAAAAAGCTGTCAGAAACAGCAAAATACCCTCTCGGATTGCTATGAATCCGCTCGTTCTCGGAGGCCAGCCTGGGTCCCCAGGACATAGGGATATTATTTTTGATGACCGACCGATTCAACTCCCCCGCGATCATCGTCGATTTATCTTTCGGCTGCTCTTCAACGACCGATCCATCCTTCCGGTCACTCGCTGTGGTTTCCTTGACCCCCCTCACCTCCGGCACCGCCATTATTTCGCTGCCATTTCAAGCGGCCCGACTATTTGCAAGGCCCTCTCGGTGGTTTCATCCCTTGGCCTAACTTCATCTCTAGGGCTAGCTGACGACATAACTACGGAAAGGAAATTTGTAGAGTAAGGGTCAGAGAAAGGACATACCTAGTTTAGTGGCTGGAGTTGGGGATTTGAAAGATGGTACAGTGAAACTCTGACGTTCGCGGGTAAAGAAATGATGAGAGATGGAGAATAGGGAAGGCAAACATAGGAGAATCCGATACGCAGAACTGAAAGCGAAGGAAGTTTATCGATTCCAAAATTTATAGCATCAACTTAACGGGAGTGCCAATCGACGTTAGACGCGTGGTGAAATCCGAGCCGAGGTTGAACACGTGACAAAATCTGAACTGCGATAAATTAGGGTCATTAAAGACCCGAAGCGGCGTGACAGTCGAAAGGACACGTATGACAGCGTATGACAGCGCATGACAGCTACGCGGCAGTTAAAAGGAAGCATCGTTTCAAATTTTGAACGGCGCCTGGAAGATACGTATCGTCAAGCAATAATTAGACCTAGCATTGCACCCAGACATCGACGTCCGATCGATCGCCCTAACATAACGGGAGCCGATCGATCGCCCTGTCCTAGCACGAGTCGATCGATCGCACTATTGATCACTAGGCGTAGATGCCCAATCGGTCTTCTATTATAGCAGGAGAAATTGTGCATAGGGCATTGATCTCCGATCGACCGGCCTTGACACAAGCTGCCATGAAAATGAGCCGCACAATCCTAAAGTAGTCCTTCGACCCTTCTCCTTGATCAGACTCGAGGAGTAGGGGGCTTATGGTTAGGTCGGCTATGCTAGGCCCAGTCCCAGGTCCATGGGTCGATGGCCCATTCGTAGGTAGTAACCTCCCATGCATACGTAAAGACCTATGTGAAGACCTAAACCTAGCAGCTATTCCAGGTTTATAAGGTACTACTCTGCCATGATACAGGTACGACATTACAACCCTGCTTTTCTCTGTCCTTAGCGACCAAAAACCCCTACCAAAAGACTAACTTGAGCGTCGGAGGGGCCTGCCGGTAATCAACCCCTGGCATGCCTTGTGTTGTTTTGCAGGTATTCTTTTGCTAAGATCAGTCAGAATTATGGATCCAAACAATGGCGTTCAGCCCCAGCAGATTCCGACTGAACCAGTTGGCGCCCACCGTAACACTCAGATCAGTCAGGCGGTAGCAGCCAATCCTGATATAGCTGTCGTAGCGGCACTTGCACTACAACAGATAGGTTTGCAATTACCTGTCACTCTCCTGCCAACACAGCACGATTCCCATACACAATCTTCGCACCCGAATGATCAACCACAACCTCGAAACCAAGATCAAGAAGAACAGAGCGTAGCCCTGGAGGACAACGTCGAGACCAATTTGCATCCTAACTTCCAGCGCTCCCTAGATGCAAATCCTCCTGCACCACAACAAACCTCCCTCACCTAAAGACAGATAGAGAAAGCGGCTGATCTATTGATTCGCCAAATTCTACAGTCTCAGCCAAAACAACAACAGACACCGGCACGACAGATTGATGTGATGGCCGATCGCCATTCTGCTGAAGCCCTAGAAAAAATCGTGGAAGATCGAATCAATGTGGCCATGAATTCTCGTCTGGATCATCCATCAACACAGTATAGCTCTCCTTTCATCCCGGCAATCCTGGATAGCCTCCCAGCGGTCGGTACAAAAATACCAACGCCCGAAAAATATACTGGAAAGACTGATCCCCTTGACTATTTGCAGCACTTCCAATCGATAATGAATCTGCATTGCGTCCCAGATGCAATTCAATGTAAGGCATTCTGTACAGCCTTTCAAGAAGGAGCTCGACGATGGTTCAATAGTCTACCCCCATGTTGCATCACTTGCTTTGGGAATTTTAAGCTGCTATTCCTTAATCAATTTGCTACAAGTAAATGGCCACAGAAGACTACATTGGAGGTGATGCAGTTGACCCAAGGAAGGAACGAGAGTCTACGGGAGTTCATCACTTGGTTTAACAACGAAACTGTGGAAGTTCCTTACCTCACTTGCTCGTCCATGTTGGCGGCGCTCATGAGCAACACAAGGGATGAAGAGTTTAAGAAGTCATTGGCCCTCGACCAGCCCAAGTCTGTCCAAGAGATAAGAAATCGGGCCGACAAGTATATCCAACTCGAGGAAGTACTGAAAAACACAAAACGTAGAGCAGACGACCGCTGGCCGAGTGGCAGAGCAGATGATTCACAAAAACGACAGAAGGATCAGTCTAGCTGGAGTAAACCGACCGACCGACAGGGACAAAGACGAGAACCTTTCACCCCACTCAATAGGCGGTATGCGGAGGTACTGGCAACCATGAGAGCAGATGGAGAATCCCTCCGAGAACCCAACAATGTGAAAACTCCCCTCAAGAAGAGGGGCCCTGATTTATATTGTCGCTTCCATAGAAATGTCGGTCATTACACGGAGGATTGCTGGGACTTAAAGAAAGAAATTGAATTTCTTATCCAAAGGGGAAGGCTGGCTAGATTTGTGAAGCACGGCAAAAATGCCGATCGGGATAATGAGGGTAGGAGCGGTCGATCTGACAATTGGCGAAAGCCTTGCAGGCAAAATGACAAGAATGATGGTAGGAGGCAGAATAGAAATACGGACGACCGACGCGACACAAGAGGACAGTCCAGGGCAAGAGGTGATAGAAATGCTGGACAGCAGGATGACCGACCAGTCCGGGTCATCAACATGATTTTTGGCAGTAGCGCGGCAGGAGGGTCTACCATCAGAGGAAGAAAGAGGTATGCCAGGCAGGACTTATCAGCAAAGAAGCAGGAGCAGAACGACGAGATGATCTCGTTCGACGAATCCGATCTGAATGGTGTCAGCTGCCCTCATGACTATGCACTAGTGGCCACTCTGAATATGGACGGTAGCGAGGTGAAAAGGGTAATGATAGACACAGGCAGCTCGGTCGACCTACTGTACTACGATGCTTTTAAGCAGATGGAGATTTAGGAAGAGCGGCTACTGCCGATAGAGGGACCCATCAAAGGGGTAACAGGAGCATCAGCTTATCCATTCGCTCGGGTCCTCTTGAGCGTCAGGTTCGGACAGAAGCCATGCCAAGTAGTGAAGAAAGTGGAATTCCTAGTTGTGAAGTTTGTAGGAGCCTATAATGCAATAATTGGAAGAACCACACAAAACGCCCTCAGAGCAGTTGTCTCAACCTATTATCAAGCGATGAAGTTCCCAACACCCCACGGAATTGGCACTGTCAGGGGTCAACAAAGAATCGCTAGGGAGTGCTACTTGGCAGAAACGAGAGCCTTCGAGGGAGCGGTAGTTTTGACGAGTGCTCTTGATGTGAGAGCCGGCGAAGAAGCTGAGAGAATGAACCCAGTAGAATAAACACGGCAGATCACATGGGATGAAAAAGGCCGATCTAAATTCACAAGTTTTGACCGAGCGACATAAAGATCGGTGGTTATGTCCTCTTACATCTTGCGCGACGCGAACGACAAGATTCTACCAAAGTCCTGGAACACTCAAAACCTGAAGGCGTTCTACCAGTAGATAAGCTTTATTTTAGTTCACTTGTTTCTTTGTTTCGTACTTTGTTATTGCTTATGTTCTTGTACACGCAACTTGTGGGTACCTTTTTCCTGGCCCTGCCAGCCAGGTTTTTTAATGGCCCACGCCCTCATCATCATCAATAAAGGGAGATCTTTTTACCAATTGACTATCATTGACAACATTCGGCCGACACCAAGACCCAAAATCTTAGAACCCGCTCGACCTCGACAACATTTGGCCGACACCAAGACCCAAAATCATGGACCCCTCGGCCTCGACACTGCTCAGCCAGGTTGCCAAGACGAGATCCTTGGAACCAGGCGATACCAAGAACCAAAATCTTGGACCCCTCGGCCTCGACACCGCTCGGCCAGGTTGCCAAGACGAGATCCTTGAAACCAGGCGATGCCAAGATAAGATCTTGGATCGCTCGGCCTCGTTATCGCTCGGCCAGGTTACCAAGACGGGATCTTGGAACTAGGCGATGCCAAGAACAGAATCTTGGATCGCTCGGCCTCGACCACATTCGGCCAGGTTAGCAAGACGAGATCTTGGAACCAAGCGATGACAAGAACATAATCTTGGATCGCTCGGCCTCGACCAAATTCGGTCAGGTTACCAAGACGAGATCTTGGAACCAGGCGATGTCAAGAACAGAATCTTGGATCGCTCGGCCTCGATCACGTTCGGCCAGGTTACCAAGACGGGATCTTGGAACTAGGTGATGTCAAGAACAGAATCTTGGATCGCTCGGCCGATTTCTTTCACGTCGATTGGTCGAAGGATTTGTCGACGCCCCTGCTATATGAAACAGCAAACCTTTTTACGAAACTAATGACAATCCAAGTTACGTTCGCAAAATTGAGAAGACAGCAAAGGATAAAAATAAAAAATCTTTATTTCTCTACATTTTCGTTCTGGTCACAAGCTCGACCAGATGAGCTTCTCCACTTAGAAATATTATCCTTCCTACCCAGTCTACTGCAAGTATCATCAATGAACTTCTCCATGCCAAAGTCAAACAATCTGTCCATTATAGATTCCGATATATTTGTGCTGACAAGTCCTGTGGCAGCCAAATTCTTTACAAGCCCACAGTTTTCACCACAGCAAGTCCCTATCCGGAACTACCTCTCATTCTCTCTCAGCTATCTCCCTCTTTTCCTCCAGAGAAAGGCCGAGCTCGAATGGAAGCAACAGCTCGACATAATCCTCAAATGACGGACCGTCCGACCCTCCAGGGACGCAAACACCGTGGCAATTCCTCAAGAGGGAAAGAGAAAAATCACAAGTGAATTCTAAGCACTCCTCATTTAGGTGCAGCTCTTTCCACCGCTTGACTGCGTCAATCCTCTCCCTCTTGATAGAACTTCGCAACTCCATCAGCCTGTTCTCAGCCCTCAGCTTGTCCCTCACGGTCTCCGGCACCTCAACCATTTCCGCCGCTATCTCTAGCGGCCCAACTATTGGCAAGGCACTTTCGGATGGAGAGAGGAAAAAAGGACGTACCTAGTTAGTGACTGAAGTTTGGAATTGGGACGATAGTGGAAGGTACACTCTGGTGACAGCAGACAAAGAGATGAAAATACAGAGAATAAAAGCTGGGAAAACTATGCAGAGTGAAGAAAGACCGTCAATTCCAAAATTTATAGTATCAACTGAACGGGAGTACCAATCGACATTGAACACGTTGTGAAATCTGAGCAGAAGTTGAACACGTGGAAAAATATGAGCTGCAGTAATTAGGGTCATTAAAGGCCCGAAGCGGCATGACAGTCGAAAGGACATGCGTGACAGCTGCGCAGCAGTTAAAAGGACGCATCATTTCAAATTTTGAACGGTGCCCAGAAGATACGTATCGTCAAGTAATGATTAGACCTAGAGTTACGACAACACATCGACGTCCGATCGATTGCCTTGGCAAGGCGCGAGTCGATCGATTGCCCAGTCCTAACATGAGTCAACCGATCATCCTATTCCAGCCCGAGCTATCGCGCACCATGCGTAGATACCCGATCTGTCTCCTATCATAGCAGGAGCTATGGCGCATAGGACATTAAACTCCGATCGACCGACCTTGTCACGAGCTGCCATGAAGACGAGCCGCACAATCCCAAACTACTCCTTCGACCCTTCTCCTTGATCAGACTCGAGGAGTAGAGGGCTTATGGTTGGGTTGGTCATGCTAGGCCCGGTCTAAGGCCCATGCATCAACAACCCATTCATAGTTGGTAACCTCCCATGCATACGTAAAGACCTAAACCTAGCACCTATTCTGTATATAAGATACTATTTCACCATGATACAGGTACGAGATTACAACCCTAATCCTCTCTGTTCTTAGCAACCAAAACCCTCTCAAAAAGACTAACTTGAGCATCGGAGGGGCCTGCCGACAGTCAACCCCCGACGTACCTTATTTGTTTTGCAGGTGTCCTTTAGCTGAAGTTATTCTCATGGATCCAAGCAGCAACGTCCAGCCTCATCAATTTCAGACAGAACCAGATATAATAACCCTCTTTTAAGTTAGTAGACTTTTTAATTTCGTCTAACTACTCAAACCCATTTTATTTAAATTAGTTGATCTTTAATTAGTTCATGCTCACGAGTTCTGCATCCTATTTCTTTCTAGCAAGCATGTTAAATCATTTCGGACTAATTTTCCATTTCATTCTTATTTAGTTTAAATACTTTCTTTTCATGCCATTTAAATTTCTGAAGTCAACTAAGTCCATTTAGTTTGAGCTTAGTAGATCATTTGAGTTTATTCTAACTTTTCTTTTTCTTTAAATCAATAAAAAATTAACAATATTTTTTAACCTTAAATTATCATTTTATGCTTTATCTCTAAACCTTACAACACAACTTTACCTCTCTCACCTAAAGAGAATGGAAAAGCACATAGCTCAATTTTCTCCTTGAATACACCTAGCAGTTTTAGACTTGAGTATACCACATAAAATTCCTTCAAATGCTTGTGAGGATTTTCATTCTTAAGTCCACAAAAGGTAGCCAATAAATGAATCAGACCAGACTTAAGCTCAAAACCTTTATTTATTTTTAGATATCTGATGTAAAAAGTTTATTAAGTCAAATTTGGGGCTTCTAATTCAGGTTCTCTTTTGATTAGCCTTAGTTACTTCAACTTTATAATCACTAAAGGTTCCTATCAAGTCAAGTTCTGTTTCTAATATAGGAGATAAAGAGGAAGATTCTTTCTTATCTTGTAACTTGAATTTTTCCTTGATTTCCTAACAATTTTCTTCATCTCATGATTGTATTAAGGGTTATTTGAAGTATAATTTTGAGGCATAAAAGAAATGAATTTGCTTTGACAACAACTGCTAATAATAGTGTTAAAATTTAGTGGGTGTCAAATCTGACAAATATAATCCTACTCTAATCACAAAGGAATTGTATATAGTGATGAGTAGCGTTAAATGTATAGGGATTCGTAAAGTTTATCTCCTTTGTTGAGCTAACAAAACAAAATAAAGGAAGGAGGACTTTAAGACAAAAATTGAAATAGATTAAAAACAAATCAAGAAAACAAATCAAGAATGTATTTAATGAAGTCAAATGATAACGAACATCTAGCTTAAGGTATAAATTTAGTATTAGTTCTTTGAATTGATCATTGATGTAAAGATAAACCTTTTATTCTTTAAAATTAGTTATGGTTATTAACAAGCTCTAATAACCTATCTCTCCTTACTTCCTTGATATCCAAAACAAGCTCTTTGATTAATTCTCTTATCAAAACAATCCTAAACAAGTTCTTAGGATTTAATCTATTAATAAAAACTAGAGAGACCACCAATTCTAGTCAATAAACACACAAGCTTAGTTTATTTAAACTATATTATATATCCATATAATATTAATAGGATATCCTATATTGAACCCTATTATTTCACCACTAAGCATTATAATAATTAAACAATTACAAATTTAATCATTTCTATTGGCAATATATTATTTTGATAATTGAACAATAGTCCTTTTTGCACTAATCAAACAAAAACAATAATATTAATAATCTCAGATGATATAAAAAATCCTAAGAATAAAAGAGTAAAGGAGAATAATCAAATATCGTAGCTCTTGAAGAATCAAACTTTAACTATAGTTTAGTTGCTCATGATTCTCAAAAACATCATAAAAGAAAGATAAAGAACTATCCAAGAATTGAAAAACTAAAAATGAACCAAGACGGGACAGAGATGGGGCAATTGGCTCTTACGCCTCTTTCCTAATGACAATTCCAAAACCCTATCTAATATTCCTATAAATAAGGGATAAAAGCTAAGATCAAGACTAAATGTAAGGATACCACTTCCATTAAGATTTTCCTACCAAAACAAATTATACGTAATTAGAACTTTTAAGTAAAGAAAAACATGGGCAAAAATAATTAGGCCTTGTTGACTCTTAAAGGTCCTCATATACTTAATCAAATTTATTTTTTGGAGCAGTCATATTGGCTAAGAAGTGAGCATGTCTTATGCTTAGTCTTTTTCTAGAGCTTTTCTTCTACAATCTTTATTTCTTTTCTATAATTTGCACCTTTGTTCCTTCTTTGCTAGATCTCCACTTTTAATAACATTTTGATCTAGACCTCTAGTCCACTATATACAAAACATAATATATAATTATAATCCATAATTATAAGAATTTTATCAGTCAAAATATAAGAAATTAATATGAATATTTGTACTTTATGAATGCTATGAGCACCAACTATTAATTCTACATATATACCTATACCTAGTTTTGACAATTCTTTTTGTCACTCCATTTAGGTCAGCATACTCCTTACTATCTTACTGATTTCCACTATTATTCTGCTATTGCAACTCTTCTTGAGTTTCACTCTTATCACGAGGCCGGTGTTGATCCTCTTTGGCAGCAAGTTAAGAATGAAAAACTTCAAGACTTAAAAAAGCTTAGTTGACACGAGAAACTTAGTTGACCTTCCTCCTATAAGACACATATTAGCTACAAATGAGTTTACATAATCAAAACCTATTTTAATGGTTTTATTGAATGTTACAAAGCTTGTTTAGAAGCCAAATGGTACCTTCAAGAGTGTGGCATAGATTATGAGGAAACTTTCACTACAGTGGCTTGATTAACCTCTGTTCTTAGTGTATTAACTATAGTTGTGGCTCAAAAATGACAAATTTTCATTTGGATAAAAAACGCTATTCTCTATGGTGATTTTTTGCAAGAGGTTTACATGTCAAATTATCATTCTTCTGATAAGTGTAGGCTTTGACTAGCCTTGGATAAATTGAAACAAGAACTCATCCTTAGTGTAAATTTCAACTTCACCCTTACCCAACTCAACATGATTTCTAACTTGTAATTCAACACTATTCATTTATTGAACTGTTCAAGGAATTGTTCTTCTATTAATTTATATTGAATATTTGATAATAATAGGTTATGGTGTATCTGATATTTTAAAATTACAACATTACCTTAGTTAACATTTTGAAATGAAGAATCTGGGTACTGTCAACTAATATTTTGGTCTTAAGTTTCTTATACTTTTAAAGGCAATTATCTTTCTCAAGTTGAGTATGCATCATGCCTACTTTCTTGCACTAGCATCATCAATAATAAAACTGTATCAAATCCTTTAGAAAACAACTACAAGCTTACTACTTTAGATGTCACTCTTTTTGATGATCTCAATTTATGTCAACAACTTGTTAGTAGTTTTGTCTTATTCACTATAACTTGATCTGATATCTTATGAGATGTTCATCAAGTTAGCTACTTTATGTCTACTCCTCACTTATCTTATTTTTCTACTATGATTCAAATACTTTGTTATATTAAAGGAACTCCTTTTTATAGATTACACTTCTCGAGTAACTCCTCCTTAGCATTATCCAACAAATTTTCATTCTACTAGTTATTGTTTCTTGTTAGGAGATTCTCTTATCTCTTGGTGTAGCAAAAAACAAACAATTATTATTCATCTAATATTTTACTTTTTCTTATAAAAAATATTGTACTTTTATTGATGCTATATTTGAATTAGTTCGATTGCCGTGATTATCAATCGATATAAATATTACATATTCCTCTACTTATATGCTTCATTGTGATAATAAACATACTATACAATTTTTTTACGATGACATTCTTCATGAATGTTTAAAAATATTGAAATTGATTGTCACTTTTTATGTTATCATGTTACTTAAGACACTATACATTTGATTTTGGCCTTCTCCCAACCAAATGGTTGATATATTTACCAAAACACATCTTCTAGCTCATTTTTATGATTTACTAGGCAAATCCAAGCTAATATCTACGATCCCATCTCGAGTTTAAGAATGGATGTCAAAGGTAAGATTAGCTGAAATCATAACAAAATATTCTTGTATATCTTATATATAGTGACTAATCTCGTTCACAAATAAGTTGTCCTTATATAATTATAAAAAAGAGAAAACATTTCTTTAATATTCTGTTGTAGCTTACATTGGTTCTCTATGTTGGCATTCAATTGTATTTGATATGTAAATTGACCAGAAAGAAGCAGTAGAACCTTCAATAACAATTCCAAATCTTGCAACAAACCACTCAAGTTATTTAGTTGGCTGATGGCTAAAGTGAGTCCTTAAGAATTAGATGAAAGCTTCTGACTGTCCTTTTCTTGGTCCAGTTTTAGTTTTTATCTAATCCTCTATTTTGGTGGCTTGTTTCGATTGTATTACCATTTACCAATAGCATGGCATTTTCTTGATAAATTTAATTTTCAAAAAAAAAAAAGATTGCCTTATGGATAATAATACAGTGGATTCTCTTTAATTTTTAGGTTAAGAATTTTCTTCTTTTTGCAAATGTTTTTGTTCGAATTATTTTCCTCAGTTGTTTGGGTTCTTTCGGACCCACGTTTACATCATTTAAATCTGAATCTCTGATAACTGCTGAAACATTTGTGAGAAGTTAAATGTAATGACGATAGGTTCCATCTTAAGTCCTTGTACTTAGTACAAGTTTATAATTGCAACGTGACACACGAGATGATTGAAAAGAAATTATAGGTAGGGGTGTTCATGGTAGGGTAACCTGACCCGTTCATAAGTAACTTAAACCTGAACCTGAATGTCAGATTTGGCGATTTCACGAACCTGAACCTAAAGAACCTATAGGATCGGTTAACCTATTTTCAGGTTCGATTATCAGGGTAACCAGAACTTATTCATATAAATATATATGATAAAAATTATTCAAAAAATTGATGAAAACAAATTCAAAATATTCATAAAAGTATGCATATAAAATCTATCAAAGATTAATCCAATATGTTAAACCCAAGCAAAGTAAAAATAAGCCAAACAATATCTTATAAAAGATCCATACTAAAAAAAAGAGATAAATTATTAAACAATTATTCTTCGAATAAGATGGTAGGATGATCCACTGTTATACATGAAGCCACATCTGTAGAAAATAAAGAATAAAAAGAGTTAGATTCGTTATTTCTTTTTTAATTGAAAAAAGAATTTTTTATTTATTTGTATATTAAAACAAGGTAAAGTAAATTAGATTACCTGATTCAATTTGCTCAAGTGCTTCAAGTCTCTCTTCCACGTAAAGAGGAGCATGTGATTTTCTCAACCAATCTTGTCCACAAACAATAGCCTTCACCATCTTTGGAATAAGAGAGCTACGAAATGAATCAAGCACTCAACCTCCTGTACTAAAAGCCAACTCAGATGCAACAGTGAGGGAACGAACTGCTCTATTAGATCTCATTGATTAAAATAATAATAAAACTATTCTTCTAACATCATTAAATCTTATTTTATCATGTTAAAATAAATAATAATAATAATAAACTAATAAATACAAAAAGTATCATTTTTCTTATTGCAACTTAATGTAGAAAATGTAATTAATATCATAGTTAAAACTTCAAATATTATATTATAAAAAGCGCAGTTGTATAAAAAAATACAATCCCATAGTCTATTACTAAATCAACTCCTTTTTCATTCCTTTCTAATAAATAAAACTATGTTTGTATTTGTACAAGACAATATTATTATATTCTTATTATTTATT
>JANZLH020000156.1:3014274-3029780 GCA_026770325.2 Erythroxylum fimbriatum | reverse complement strand
TCCGAATCTACTAGAACATACATAAAACATATAATTGAATCACCATAGATCAATCAAAATAATTGTGTTGAATAAAAGATTAAGACGTAATGTGTCACAAACTAGGGTTCATCACACCTAAATGCTAAAAAGAATTTAGTTACTCATATAATAGAAAACAAAATCAATCATAAACATGTAGAAAAATTAATAGAAAATAAAGAGTTCATAATTATAAATCTCTCTTACATTTTATTGTCACTTTTTCAAGTTTGGATTTGAGGTAGCCTTCTATCTAATCTTTTTTATTTTAACTTTGAGTTTTTCTTGTATCTAGATCTATGTTATTGCCTCTCTGACCTCTTTATGTTTAGAATCTACTTTAAAGTAAGCTCTTTCCGATTTGCCTCTACTTGTGTCCTTTTATAGTCAAATTTAGGATTTCTAAGACATACATCGTCTGATACACGACCGTGTATGAGACTATGTATATTAAAAAAACTATAGAATTTATGATTTTACATAAAAAATTTGCATGGATACAGACACGATTGTATGTCTCTAATTTGCTTTAGAACTTCATTTTATGCCTCTAATTTGCTTTAGAACTTCATTTTATGCCATATTTTCATCCAAAATTTTCTCTGTTTGGTCTATGAAGGTATTATAACCTATAAATGCACTTGGAGAAAATTAAGTACCAAATATATAATAAGGCTACAAAATATCAAGCAAAATACATCAAATATGGGTGTATAAATATTGTCAAATATGCATCAATCAAGGATCCAAATAAAGAGACTATTGAGGAATTATCGATAGTCATCTTAAGTGTGGAGGGATCTTACTTCCCACAAAACAAACTTTTAGAGTTAGTAAAAAATCCTGAAGATTTTGTTATTCCTTGTTATATTGCTAGTTTGTTATTAAAACGCGTATTAGTGGATTTACTTGGTTTTATTAACTTTATACATTATGTTCTTATTATCTTATAGCATGTGTCCTATTTGTAATCTAGTGAACCCTTATATGGGAAAAATGGTGGAAGCAACCTACTGATTATAAATCTAGCTTGAAGGAGGGCTTATTGAGAAGTCTAGCTAAAAGAGTTATAAAGAAGCACTAATTAGGAGGCAACACAATAATTAAGTGTTATTATTTTAATTAAGTAGTTTGTACGATTTTCAATAGTATTATAGTTATTTTCATAATTCTCATTGTTTTACTTAAGATTCGATGAAGTTCCATGAGCTATGAAGGCAACATCACCCTAATGCTTAAGAGTAAAAAAGATTTCTTCAGCACTGGATGGATGTTAATGACATTGGACAAGCATTAAAAAATCTTTTATTATCAGGAGAGTACCAGTTATGCTCAACTCCTATCATTATTTTTCATATTTTTCTCATATTCTTACATGTTTTATACATTAAGAACAACGTATAACTTAAGTGTGGGAAAGGCAATTAGTAGTCAAGCTTGTCAGCATTTGCTATAATTATCATAATAATGAATAATTTGGGAAAATTTTTAGAAGACATTTTTATTCAAGATGATTCATTATAAGTTTGGTTATGATTATGATTTGATTTATTTAGGTGATTGGTTATGAGTTTTGATGATTAAGTTGATTTAGCTTATTAATTTTAAGAATGGATACTTGATTTGCATTATGATATTTTATATATAGTTTTTCATATATTGAATTAAATATAAATTATTTTTTAGCACTTTCATTACCCTACATGTAAAAAATGGAAAGAAAAAATAGTAGTATACAAATATAAGAGCATAAATAATTTCACTATGCTAACTTTGTACCAATTAAAGGATCAAAGTTAAAGAGTGGTGCTAGTAGGTATTTGATATAATGAACTAGTTGAGTAATTAGGAGTGTTCATGACAAAGTGTTTACTCTCGTATCAAAAGACTGTTGATTTTTCAAACAAGCTTTTAAATGCTCCTATATTATTTAGTTTTAGTGCTTTGTTTTAAATAAGGGATATGAAAAAAGTATCTAAAATTTAATCCCTTTAATTTTTAGACTTACTATTAGACCATATAAACTGGGTCAATTAATACAAGTCTAGATATGATTCATCTAGAATAACATTCGATTATATGTTGGTTTTAGGACTTTTAAGATAATGAGAGAGATTTACCTTTCATATACGTGCAAGATACCATAATTTCAAATTACTAGTATTTTCTATGCTTTCATTATACAGAACTCCTCTAATAAATTAAAAGAATAAATATGAAATCAAAGAAAATGTCTAATAAACGAATTTAAATTAAAATCAATATATTTATATTTAAGAGTTCTTGTTGAATTGCTTGATTAAGACTTGTTTATACATGTAGCAATATATTCATTTATGTTTATAGTGTTGCGAGTTAATTTCAATCTAAATTTAAAATAAATTTAAAAATTAAACACAAACTTAAGCAAATTTTCAAAGCCGGAGGATCGCACGAGGAAGAGTAGCTGTTTTATTAACAAAACAAACTAAGAAAAGTGGATAACATACGTATAATTCAACAGCCACATCATCTCATACTTGTAATATTATCTTTCGTAACTTTTGCATTGCGGTCATTAGTAAGCCAGCAGAAGCTTAATTAATGTACCTTGGCTTCTATACAAACCCACTGACCAACAAAGAGGTTTCTACAATTGAGGTTGGGGTTAAGTGACAAGAAATTATTAAGCTTCAATTTGAATTTTTGTGCAATGTTGACGCACAGATCTCCGTCTTGGATTGCGTACACCTTGCTACATGTTGGTACTTTTGCCTCTGTGCACCCAACTACATTTCATGATTATAAGTTAGCTGTTACAATCTTAGGATTATATTACCGAAGTGTGAGAACTTACAGTAACCAATGCAGAGAATGAAGAGAAGAGCAAGCACTGTTTTGGTGGTAGCTGCCATATCTGTAAATATATATCTGCTTTCTTTTCCGTAAATATAGAAGTTGGCTTATCTCCTTGATGATGGTGATGAGAATAAACTGCTTTTAAGGGCTCTTATATACAGATAGAGACATAGGTATAGGAGGGTGGTTGTATAAGCAAGTATATGGAGGGGACAAAATGAAAACGGAGAACCCAACCGCTGGCTTCAATACTTGGATAGTGATTGCTAAACCAAGATCGAGTTTTCAGTACATGATTCTGTTCTGGTTGATTATTTATGAGTACATACGTTGATAAGTGCTCCAAGAAAAGACAGAAGATCGAATATGGAGAAAATAGCTCTGAAATATTAACTTCTTTGGAATTCACATACGTTCATGAAATATTTAGCAACAAGGGAAGATTCTCACAGTTTGTTTGTAGCTGAAACGAGATATAAGTTCTCGGGCATAAAGCCGTATAAATTGCATGCCTATACGAAGACTCTACATTTGTCTTTTTTAAAAAGTAAGTAATTAATTAATAAGATATATCAAGGTAACATGTACAACCGGAAACTACAATATTACAAAGCCGAAGCTAATCAATCATGGACAAAATATAGAGAAGCACTCAACACCATAAAAGGAAACAAGACCTAGGCAGTAGGATTCTTAGTTCCTGCAAATCGAAAAGTTGAGCATATCTCAGGAGATAGATTCAGGACAAACTCCTTCTCCATAGCATATAACTTGATCTTGCGGTTTATCCTCATGGAATTTTCTTCTATAGTTGCATAATAGTTGTGAAACATCCTTGAATTCCTCTCTTTCTATATAAAATATACTAATTTACCAAAAGGTATGTTAAAGAGTTTTTTATCACCATTAAATTTCAACATCAGGCTGGAGACACTCCAATACGTTTGTCCATTCAGTGACCGAGATTCTTCCATTGAATGAGTTAAGTAGCTGAAATCAAAGTTTTGGGGAGTAATTGCACTCGAAGAACGTACAGATGATGTAATTAGGTATTCATGGGAGCAGGAACTCAAGACAGCCTCCATATTATTCACAGGAGGTCTCAATCTTTCTTTCGTTATGATCATCTTTACACAACCTGAATCGTACTAGGAATTTGAAATGCACCTATCTTAGGAAGAAGTAGTTTGGCTCCCAATTCCTAGAATTAACAGAAGTTTAAGTGCCTTACCTTTTGCACAATAATTGAGAGTCTTCAACGTACTAGACTTTAAGTAGCACCACACCCTTATGCCATTAGACTAGCGATGAAAAATAAATATAAAAAAATATGGAGTTATAGTAACAATTTTAAATGAAAACACAAATAAAAGATGCTAGGGACTTTGAAAAGGGAACACAAATAGAAGATGCTAGGGGCTTTGAAGACGGAACTAACTTTTGCTAAAAGTTTTAGAAGAAAAAATGCATAAGAGTAAGAACAAAGGGACAAATTTTAACATCAAATTTCCTTCAATTTTTTTTC
This sequence comes from Erythroxylum fimbriatum, assembly GCA_026770325.2. NCBI lineage: Eukaryota > Viridiplantae > Streptophyta > Magnoliopsida > Malpighiales > Erythroxylaceae > Erythroxylum > Erythroxylum fimbriatum. The sequence goes on along the minus strand of JANZLH020000156.1, from coordinate 3,025,396 downwards.
TCTCTCAAGTCATGACTCAAACTATGTATAAATTTTTCTTTTTGAAAGGTAACAAATAATTGATTTGGGTGGGATAAAATTTACAAGCAATTTGAAATTACAACTGATCTTAAAGCAAAGTTAACAAAAAGCTAAACCAATGTAACATCTTGTTACCCATGTTAAGGCTAGAATTGTGATTTATAAAAAATTACTGAGAAAGTAGGAAATGCATGTCATGCTTAAATTAAATATGACATGTACATTTTTGCACATTCATATGATTGTATATGCATTCATTGACATTTTCCGGGTATAATTGAGTTATTAAATGCGTTAAAAATATGATTTGACAATTTTGGGTATTTTAAAAAATTTTTTGTTTTTTTTAATATTGATTTATAGGCCAATTATAGTGTGATATGTGGCAACATATATATGTGATAAATGGCTTGTTTGTGTGGTTATAAGTGGCAAACTTGTTAAAGTGACAGATGTGAAACATGCAAAATAGCAACATAGGTTAAGCAAAACCATTTCTGCAGCTTGTGTTGTTCTTCATTCGGTTTTGTCCAACACCGAAAACACCAAGTTGTATCTGTTAAGAATTTGGCATTTGAATCTTACATCTTAAAGAGTGTTTTTTCCGTTTATCCTTGGTTTTCTTCATCCACCGAAAACTTCATTGCTAGATTTTGAGCTAAACCAAGTAAGTGATTTTGATGATGTTTTAATGGTATTTTGATAATGCATGGATTGGATCGAAATACTTGTGATAGTTGGAGTAAAATGAAAATGATGCAGAAATGTATGAGAATGGATAAATATGGATACTCTGTTTTGTTTTGGAGAAATACGTATATGTTGGTTTCACTGTTGATATGCATGAATTTGTGGAGTTGTTAAAAATGTGTTTGAAACCTTGTTGAACTGTGATTTTGATGATAACTAGTGTTAGAGATGAATACATGCATGAGAAGGAAAAGCAGTAGAGTTTCGGTGAATGTATGTGCTAAATGACTTAGATGAGGAATTGAATTTATGAATGGGGGAAAAATGCAAAAAATTGAAAGTTGCATGTATGGGGATCTGGTTTTGATGTTTAAGGGTAAATCTAGGATTTTTTTTGAATTGTGTGTGTGTTAATGAGCTAAAAATGAGTTAGAAGAATTGTTTGAATGTTATTTGAGTTAATTGATGTGAGAATTAGCTTTTGAAAAATTTACAGTTGAGAGAGGAAGAATAGATGGAGTTTCGAATTTATGATTTTTGAAGTGCAAACTTGAATCTAATTTATGTAGAGATTGTATTTGGAGTTAGAAATTTAGAATGGATGAATTAGGAATGAGTTATTCTGGAAATAGAAGGAAAATGGAAGGAGAATAATTAAAGGGAATTCGGTGAAGAAGAGAGAAAAGCACGATCGTGCTAGTGGTTTCTCTAAGAAAACAGTAAAGTCGCGGTCGTGCAGTGGAAATCACAATCGTGCAAACGCACGATCATGACTTTGCGAGATTTGGGTGAAACTCGCGATTCTGCTTTTGCAAGATCGCGACTTTCAATTGATTTTTCTGAAGAAATCATTTCTAAATATCCTTCAATCTTGTTGTTATAACTTCTTCATCCGATGTCCAAATGACTTGATTCTTAAACCAATAGACTTATAAGACATTGATCTACATCTTTCTGAAATGGATTGATTGATGAATTTAAGATGGAAATGTGACTGTGTTGAAGTATGATAACTGGGATGATTTTTATCAAACATACTTCAGTAATTAGACTAGATCTTGATCTGTGGACCTCAGAATGAGATGATTATTAATTATGATTACACTAGAGACATAAGGCTATAAATTTTATGTAGAGATTAAACTCTAATTCTGTCTAAGAATTACAGAATCTGACTTGAAGTTTAATACAAAGTACAGTTATAGTGCATAGAATAGTACAAGTAAATTGAGTATAACTTTTAGAATACTAAACCAAATTGGATGAACTTAGTATCATTGGAAACTTAAGACATTGGAGTACAACGTTCTAGAAGGAAGTGTTACCTAATTTTGTCATTAACCTTATCAGATTAATTATGCAATGTTGACCCGTATGAATGTAAGAAAAATCTGAAGTGGTCAATTAGGTTATGAAATTGATTTCACATTGTTTTATTTTGATCCAAATTATAGTATAGATGTTTTTAATGAGGGCTTTGATATCTGATTGATTTGATAATAAGGATCATAATAAGATACCCGAAATTATCATTGAATATGCATTGTGCATATTTTATAAAAGTAGATGTGCATAAAGGAATATTTATACATTTGTGCAAAAGTGTGAAATTTGTAAATGTGTTTTGTATGATATAGAGGAGCTAATTGGACGCCAGCCAGACATTGCCATACCATCCAGGCAACAGCATATTGGAGCATACAGTGAGTCAACCTGGATGATTTTCCTAGGATTGGTTTGATTTAATTTGTTAAACTTCCAATTATTGAACTGTTGTGATTGTTTATGAATTCCAGACTTAAAGTTCGAGGAGTTTAATATTTGAGACTGTATTGAAAGTGCTCTGATTTGTTTGACAATTCTGAATGATATTTGTACTCTCAACGAAAGTTGAATGCCGGACTTAGGTCCGATGACCATGAGATTCTAATTGTGCATCAAATGTGACTGTTATACATGGAATATTCTGAATTTGATGCATTTCATAAAATGCATACTTAGATAAAGGCATTGTGACCGGAGTAGCCAGTATGAAAGTGCTTACACGTAGAGCTTTACTCTGTGATTTCTGATTCTGCACGTAAAGCTTTGCTCCGTGATATATGTTTCTGATTGAGCCCAATGGGCCAGTATCTGTATAAGTATGTGATAAGCACTCGGTCACAACAATAATAACGAATCCGGAGTCTCATATGCATCTGTAATTGTATATATCTGTTTTAATTCGCTATGATTTTATGATATGCCATGTTAATGTGAGTATTTGGAATATACATGTTTTGAATGAATATTTGTGAAATATGTGATTTGTGTATGTGATCTGGGTGAAATCACCAATGATGGTTTGCTCATTGATTTCGCAAAACTCATAAAAAATTGCAACGTGGCTTTTCAAGTACGAGACAGGAAACTTAGTATCTTATTCTGGATTAGAGGAACATTTTGGACTAAGTTATAGCTCAGAGGTCTATCAGATGACATCAGAAGAGTTATAGCTTTTATTTTATAGTTTTTGCTAGAACCGGTATGAGATTTTGTAAATATTTGTTTAATGGAAACAGTGAAAGCTTTGTGAATGAATGCAATGGATGGTTTAAAATTTAGTGACTTTTAAATTATAGATGATGCCATGTGTAAGTTGGATATATGTATTGCTTTAATATACCATTATCATAGGATATGCAATTGAATGTTCTTGAATGTTTAGGTATATACTCTGTGGTAGTGGGATGTTGCATTTTTGGTATCAAAGTATGGTTTGGCTTCTTTAGGGACAAATATGAGTTGAGATATGATAAATAGTGAGCTATTCAGATAGTGATTACACTTTTGTTTGTTACAGGTCACCTTCCGTAGGAGATCACATTGGAGAGTCAGCTGACATGGAGCCTGTAGGAGCCAATTTAGAGTCTCCTATACCTGAGTTTGCTCAAATGCCTCCAAGATTTCCATAAAGGAGAGAGAAAATATGATAGGCTGAGAAAGCAAGGGGTTGTAGACTTCTATGGAAGTACAGACCCAGCTGAGATAGAAGGGTGGTTAGAGAGAACTAAAAGAGTGTTCGACCAGATGAACTGTAAAGCAGATGAAAGATTTGACTATGCGGTCTCACTATTATAAGGTCCCACGTACCTGTGGTGGAAGACTATTCCTAGCAATACCACCAGACCTTATAGTTTGACCTGGGAGGATTTTCTTAGGGTGTTCCGAGAGAACTACATGCTGAAGATTTATATAGATAGGAAAATGAAAGAATTTTTAGATCTGAAGCAAGGCAGGCTCATAGTGGCAGAGTATGAGATAAAATTCAATAAGTTAATGGGGTATGCAACTACATTGATCCCAACCGAGGAAGACAAATGTAGACAGTTTGAATATGGAGATCAGAAAGAGGCTAGCCATTTCTAATTTGGGCAATTTTATAGAACTTCGAGCGACCTCAATAAGACTTGAACAGTTGTTGAACGATGGTCAGGGAGAGCACAGACAGGAGGTTAGAAGAAAGAGGCAGGATGAATCTCAGGTTGATTATGACAGAAGCTCAGAAAGCGTCAGAATAGATCATCTCGATTCTAGTCTATATCGAGGAAATCTGGATCCCGATCAAGAGGTGGATTTGTTCAGTCTGGGAGAGGTAGAGGACAAATGTCCTCCAACTAGTCACAACTGCTACCTGAGTGTGAGCACTGTGGTAAAAAGCATGGTGGTGAATGTTGGAAGATAACAGGAGCTTGTTACCATTGTGGTTCTGTAGACCATATGATCAGAGACTGTCCTGAGATGTTAGAACCACAATCTGGAGTTAGAGGAGGAATAGTAACTGAGACATTGGTTCAGCAGAGTAGAGCTAGTAGATCTACACCGAGGGGCAGAGGTAGAGGCAGAACTCAGTCAGCAGAGCCTAGTGTTAGGACTGAGGTGCAGAGTAACCAGCTGTAATCTCAGGCCAGGGTCTATGTCATCACCAGACAAGAGGTGCAGAACTCCCCAGATATGGTAGCAGGTGTGTTGAATGTTTTTCATTTTGAAACATATGCATTGGTAGATCTAAGATCTACACATTCATTCATCACACCGCATCTGGCATCTAAATTACATTGTGAATGAGAGATACTAAAATGTAGGTTAGAGGTGAGTCCTCTAGTAGGTAGTACAATAGTGGTTGGTGAGGTATGTAAAAGATGTATCATTCAGATTGATCTGGCAGAGTTAGAAGCTGATTTGATTGTATTGCAATTAAAGGTAATTGATATAATTCTTGGCATGGATTGGCTTATAGCTCATCGGGCTATAATGAATTGTTACACTAAGGAAGTGGTTCTTAAATCTCCTAATCAGCCAAGAGTAGTGTTTCGAGGAATTAGTCAAGCTGTGCTAGCCCGACTAATCTCATTTATGAGTATGCTAAAACTGATTCGAGGTGGATGTGAGACTTATCTAGCCCACATATTTGACACTTGAAATGAACCAACCATTCAGGATATTCCAGTTGTTAGGGATTTCTTAGATGTGTTTTTTGCAGAATTACCGGGTTTGCCCCCAGAGAGGGAGACGAAGATTACTATAGACATTGTTCCAGGTACCACTCCTATATCAATACCTCCATATAGGATGTACCTGTAGAACTGAAGGAGTTGAAATCTCAGTTATAAGAGTTATTAGATAAGGATATCATCAGGCCTAGTGTGTCACCTTGGGGAGCTTCGATATTGTTTGTAAAGAAGAAGGATGGAACTCTAAGATTGTGTATTGATTACCAGCAGTTGAATCAGATCATAGTAAAGAATAAATAACCCATTTTCTAAAATTGATGATTTATTTGATCAGTTATAGGGAGCTCAGGTGTTCACAAAGTTAGACTTAAGATAAGGATATTACCAGTTGAAAATAGCTGAGGCTGATATTCCCAAGAGTGCATTTAGAACCAGATATGGACAATTCGAGTTTTTGGTAATGCCGTTTAGTTTGACTAATGCTCTGTCAACTTTTATGGCATTGATGAATAAGGTATTTCAACCTTATTTAGATCGCTTTGTGATTGTCTTTATTGATGACAATTTGGTGTACTCGAAGTGTAGAGAAGATCATGCTGCACATCTGAGATTGGTTCTCCAGATAATAAGGGGAAAACAGCTTTATGCCAAGTTCAGTAAGTGCAAATTTTGGCTTGATCAAGTAGTATTCTTGGGTCATACAGTGTCTGGACAAGGCATTCAGGTGGACCCAAAGAAAGTAGATGTAGTGATGAAGTGGGAGGCTCCGAGGAATGTGTCTGAGATCCGGAGTTTCCTTGGATTAGCTGGTTATTACAAAAGGTTTATCGAGGGTTTTGCACTAATCTCAGCCCCTTTGACAAAACTTCTAAGAAAAAATGTGCCTTTCAGATGGAATGATGATTGTCAGAGGAGTTTTTAGGAGTTAAAGCATCGATTAACTACGACACCTGTGTTAGCTATTCCATCTGGTTTTGAAGGTTATGTTGTATACAGTGATGCGTCCCATCAGGGTTTAGGATGTGTACTAATGCAACATGGTAAAGTAATAGCATATGCATCGAGACAGTTGAGGTCTCAAGAATTTAATTATCTAGTACATAAGTTGAAACTCACTGCAGTAGTATTTGCCTTAAAAATTTGGAGACACTATCTGTATGGAGAGACTTTTCAGGTGTTCACTGATCACAAAAGTTTGAAATATCTGTTGAGCTAGAAAGAGTTGAATATGGGACAGAGGAGATGGATTGAATTGTTAAAAGATTATGATTGTACCATTGAGTATCATCCTGGCAAAGCTAATGTAGTAGCTGATGCATTAAGTCGGAAGTCTAATAGCAGTGTGGCTCATGTACCGTTATCGAGGTTACCAAGCCTAGTTCAGTTAAGAGCACTGAATGTTGAATTGAATTTGGGACAAAATGAAACATTGATAGCTACTTTGAAGTTGAGACCACTATTGCTTAAAAGAATTAAAGAGGCTTAGAGTAGAGATCCAGAATTAGTAAAGTTATTTGAGAAGTTGAAAGTGGATTTGGATTCTGATTTTGAAGTGAGAGATGATACATTGTGGTTAAGGCAAAGATTATGTGTGCTGATGTTGATAATTTGAGGAAAGAGATTTTAGAGGAAGATCATGTGGCAGATTATAATATGCATCCTAGTACTACCAAGATGTATAATACGCTTAAACAACATGTATAATACGCTTAAACAACATTATTGATAGCCGGGAATGAAAAAGCAAGTAGCAGAGTTCGTTTCTAAGTATATAACTTGCCAGCAGGTTAAGGATGAGCATCAGGCTCTTGTTGGAAGATTACATTCGTTACCTATTCTGGAGTGGAAATGAGAACGAATCACTATGGATTTTGTTATGGGTTTGCCAAGGACTCCGAGTCAACATGATGCCATTTGGGTTAGTGCTGATAGACTGACCAAATTGGCTCATTTCTTGCCAGTGAGGCAAAATTATTCACTAGATCAGTTAGCTCAACGATATATGAATGAAGCTGTGAGATTACATGGGTTCTATTGTCCATTGTGTTGGACAGGGAGCCTAGATTTACCTCAAGATTTTGGGGTAGTTTACAGACAGCTTTAGGTACAAAGCTGGATTTCAGTACTGCATTCATCCTCAGACAGATGGTCAGAGTAAGAGAACGATTAAAACTGTTGAGGACATGCTCAGAGCTTGTGTTATGGAGTTTCAAGAAGCATGGGATCAATATGTGGCTTTAATTGAATTTGCTTATAATAATTAGTATCACAGTAGTATCAATATGGCTCCATACGAGGTGTTGTACGGCAGGAAGTGTCGTTCTCCTTTATATTGGGATGAAGAGGGTCTAAGAATTGTCGAAGGCCCAGAGTTGATTCAATATACTGTTGATAAGGTAAAATTGATCTACAACAGAATTAAAGAAGCACAAGACAGACATAAAAACTATGTGGATCAACACAGGCGAGATTTGGAGTATCAGGTGGGAGATAGAGTATTTCTAAGAGTATCACCATGGCAAGGTTTACAGAGATTTGGTAAGAAGGGTAAGCTAAGTCCTAGGTATATTGGTCCATATAAGATAATTGAAAGAATTGGACCATTGGCTTATAAGTTAGCCTTACCTTCGGAAATGGCTCAGATACACAATGTGTTTCATATGAGTATGCTTAGGCGATATCAACCGGATCCAACTCATGTGACAATGACTCAGGAGATTGAAGTCTCTAGTAATCTGAGCTATGTTGAAGAACCTGTGATGATAATTGGCTATCACAGTAAACGATTGAGGAACCAAATGATCCCAATGGTGAAAGTCCTTTGGAAGAATCATTCGAGTAATGAAGCCACATGGGAGACGGAGGAGCATATGAGGAATCAGTACCCCTACATATTTGATCAATTAGGTAAGAATTTCAGGAAGGGAAGAATTGTAACATCTCGTTATCCATGTTAAGGCTAGAATAGTAATTTATGAGAAAGTATTAAGAAATTATGAAAAATGCACGTCATGCATAAGTTAAATGTGACGTGCACTTTTTTTGCACATCCATATAATTGTACATGCATTCATTGACATTTTCCGGGTATAATTGAGTTATTAAATGTGATTATAATGTGATTTGACAATTTTTGTTTATTTAGGGTATTTTAGAATTTATGGTGAACTTTTAGAAAAATATTAAAATTTAGACCAATTATAGTGTGACACGTGGCAACATATATATGTGACAAATGGCTTGTGTGTGTGGTGATAAGTGGCAGACTTGGTTAAGTGATAGATGTGAGACATGCATAGTAGCCACGTAGGTTAAGCAAAACCATTTCTGCAGCTTGTGTTGTTTGTCATTCGGTTTTGTCCAACATCGAAAACACCAAGTTGTATCTGTTGAGAAATTGGCTTTTGAATCTTACATATTAGAGATTGTTTATTTTATTTATCCTTGGTTTTCTTCATTCACTGAAAACTTCATTATCAGATTTTGAACTGAACCAAGTAAGTGATTTTGATGATGTTTTAATGGTATTTTCATAATGCATGAATGGGATTGAAATACTTGTGATAATTGGAGTACAATGAAAATGATATAGAAATGTATGAGAATGGATAAATATGGATACTCTGTTTTGTTTTGGAGAAATACTTATATGTTGGATTCACTGTTGACATGTGTGAATCTGTGGAGTTGTTAAAAATGTGCTATAAATCTTGTTGAACCGTGATTTTTATGATGACTAGTGTTAGAGATGAATACATGTATGAGAAGGTAAAGTAGTAGAGTTTTGGTGAATACATGTGTTAAATGACTTAGATGAGGAATTGAATTTATGAATGTGGGAAAATTGCAGCAAATTGAAAGTTGCATGTATGAGGATTGGATTTTGATGTTTAAGGGTGAATCTTGGATTTTGCATTGTGTGTGTGTTGATGAGCTAACAATGAGTTAGAAGAATTGTTTGAATGTTATTTGAGTTAATTGATGTGAGAATTAGCTTTTGAAAAATTTACAGCAGAGAGAGGAAGAATAGATGGACTTTCAGAGTTATGATTTTTGAAGTGTAAACTTGAATCTGATTTGTGTAGAGATTGTATTTGGAGTTAGAAATGTAGAATAGATGAATTAGGAATGAGTTATTCTGGAAATAAAAGGAAAATGGAAGGAGAATAATAAAAGGAAATTCGGTGAAGAAGAAGAGAGAAAAGCACGATTGTGCTTTAGGACGATCGTGATTTCTCTAAGAAAATAGCAAAGTCGCGATCGTGCTTTTGAACGACCGTGACTTTGCAGGTGCAGTGGAAATCACAGTCGTGCGTTTGATTTGGGTGAAACTCGTGATCGTGCTTTTGCACGATTGCGACTTTCAATTGATTTTTCTGAAGAAATCATTGCTGAACATCCTTCAATCTTTTTGTTATAACTTCTTCATCCGATGTCCAAATAACTTGATTCATGAACCAATAGACTTATAACCCATTGATCTACATCTCCAACAAAAATCATAGCTTTCTAAAATGAGTTGGTTGATGAATTTAAGATGGAAAATTGACTATGCTGAAGTATGATAACTAGGATGATTTTTACCGAACATACTTCAGTAATTGGACTAGATCTTGATCTATGGACCTCAGAATGGGAAGATTATTAATTATGATTATACTAGAGACATAAGGCTACAAATTGTATGAAGAGATTAAATTATAATTCTGTCTCTAAGAATTACAAAATCTGACTTGAAGTTCAATACAAAGTACAGTTATAGTGCATAGAATAGTACAAGTAAATTGAGTATAACTTTTGGAATACTAAACCAAATTAGATGAACATGGTATCATTGGAAACTTAAGACATTGGAGTAAAACTTTCTAGAAGGAAGTGTTACCTGATTTTGACATTAAACTTATCAGATTAATTATGCAATGTTGACCCGTATGAATGTAAGAAAAATCTGAAGTGGTCAATTATGTTATGAAATTGATTTCACATTGTTTTATTTTGATCCAAATTATAAATATAGATGTTTTTAAGGAGGGCTTTGATATCTGATTGATTTGATGATAAGGATCACAATAAGATACCCGAAATTGTCATTGAACATGCATTGTGCATATTTTATAAAAGTATATGTGAATAAAGGAATACTTATACATTTGTGCAAAAGTGTGATATTTGTAAATGTGTTTTGTATGATATAGAGGAGCTCATTGGACACCAGTCAAACATTGTCAGACCTTTGCGGACTCTTTCACTTTGCCCAATGCCTCAGTCGGTGAAAGCGGTTGTAAGTAAAACCTCTTCTTCAGTGGCAGCTCAAGCTCTCTTACTTCATCCGAGTTCAATGTCCCAGCTGCCATGCACCAACCAACCAATTTTAATTCATATTTCAATTTAAAACTTAAATCATGAATATAGATAGCTAGGAACTTACAAAGGCCACCGAGTGGAGGTGGAGGAGGGCCGACTTTGATAGGAATACCGTTGGCGAGCGCAGCCTGGTCGAATGGTCCAGAAGCCAATTCGGAGGCAACAAAAGCCAGCATGGTGCAGCGCTTAGCTTCAGGGACCTGTTGGGCTCTAACGGCGAATCCAGGGTGAGAAGTCGAGAAATGAGTGATCCCGCAGTTTCTCTCTTTACATTTCCAGAACATGAAAGAATTTTACATCAGATTATTTCCATAAGAAAAGAGTATAAATAAATATTATTTCTTTTATTAATAACTAATTTTTTTAATTATATTTTATTAACAATGAATTACATATTAATCATTTAATAAGATGGTAAATTAAGTATTCTATAAATTAATAAAATTGATAAATAATATGATCAATTTCTTATTTAATTTGTAACTTATTTTAGATAAGTAATTAATAGTTATTTGGTTGGTTTTACTTTTAATAAATAAAATTATAAAAAAATC
>JANZLH020000156.1:2933939-2945170 GCA_026770325.2 Erythroxylum fimbriatum | reverse complement strand
TTCCAACAGACGTCGTAGATCACCAATGCTTACCCTACCTTCCACGACGTTGTTTGCGACGTTTGCATTGACGTCGACGATAGTGTTCTACGACGGCAAATTTCCTTTACCGACGTTTAAAAAACGACACAAAAGGCCTCCTTTTCTTGTAGTGAGCTCTTGTGTGAATATATTTGATCGTATAGTCTCATAACCATCGTCATCATCAAGACCATTAAAAATTGATGAATTATTTATGTATGCGATGAACTGAATGAGAGAATGATGAATAATATATAGTTTCTTACTATTCGTGCTGCCCATGGTATATACATGATGATATCATTTGGTATCCTTCTTAATTTAGGTCACCTAATATATACCATATCAAATAAATATATACATGATAATATATGTACATATATTTACAAGATATTGCCCCAGTTCTTCCTCCACTTTGAATCATTAGGCCTGCAGGTTGAAATTGGTTATGTGATGTACTTTTGATATCTTGGTGGATTTCCTTGAAACACTTGGAGGCCTGCATGATCGAGGATGCTTATACTTGCAGATAACAACTTCCCGAGTTCTGAAGTTATCGTCCGAATCTTTTGATGTTGCCGCGTTTGGGAATATAAAAGTTACAAGATGAAAGGGACATAAAGTTGTAAAATATGTTGAATTTTGGCCGACTAATCACGATCTATTGCAGGCGCCATCTCACCCCAAATCAGCTTTTTTATTTATGGTTACTGTGCAAAAATTCGATATGATGGTCATTTAGGCTACATGTGCAATTAAATTAGGCGAATCCTAAATTAGCTTTTTTGACTCGGAGGAGCATCTAGCTAGTTATTCTCCCTTTTGCCACTATATATCGCTTTTAAGAAAAGTGAACTTTAGGCAAAATACTCCTATATGTATCTTGATAGTAAATAATATATATATTTTGTTATCAGTTCTTTGTTAAAACTTGTTATTAACTAACACAAGAACTTGCATTCGGTATGTGCTCAGTGCTGCCATTCTTCTTAAGATAGAGAAGCTATCTTATAGAAGTATTAAGATTTGTATAAAATAAATTCTATCTTTTTCAGTTATCTATACACAATATCATGACCAATATTTTTAACTCGTTCTTATTATTTAATAAAAGCATATCCCTGATTCAATATACAAAGAATTGATTAGCACGTTTTCTATTCTAAAAGTCCGTAATATATAGATGATTCAAACATGAAAATATATATTGTTTGCCTCTAGAAAGAATTTAAAGCGAAACTACCAATATGCATGTGGATTGAGTTAAGGCTTATGGTGAATATAAAAAACATTACGACATTTCCTAACTTACACCAACTCGTTGAATTAGATATCAGTTTTGCCTCGTCGTTATATAAGAGACTAATTAATTTGTTGAATTCGATATCAGTTTTTGCCTATTTGTCAAAGCCTAGTTAATCAATACCAAGATTGTACGTTTTGCTTCCACATATATATACCTAAAGAATTTCCCACCGTATTCTAATTATAGTTTATCACTTGTACTTCTTACATTCCCCAAATCTGCTGTCATCCAATTGATAATATTTATAATTTCAGCTTTAAATTTCTTTTTTATATGAATTAGCCATCTAGAACTAAAGGAAATTAATGGTATTTGACCTAAAGCTCATTGACAACTAGTTGTTTTCGGGGTTGATTGTAAAAAAACAAAACTCAAACTTTACTCAATTTTATAATTATAAACCGAACTTAAAAAATTGACAATTAAATGCTCAAATTTTCAAAAATTTTCAATTCTTACTTGATGTTAGTATCTCCGTTAATGTTCCTGATGTGGCTTGCCACATAAGACAAATACCTTTGATACTTATACATGTCAGACTTAATTAAACTAACTAATTAATTTTCTTTAAGTTGTTTGACTAAATTAAGTCATTTTACTCTTAACACTTATACACGTCAAATATAATTAAACTAACTAATTAAGTTTCATTAAGTTGTTTAACTAAGCTATGTCCTTTTGGAATTGGATTTGTCTTATGTATAACACACCACCTCGACAACATTAACAGAGATACTAAAATTTGGTTAGAATTGAAAAAATTGAAAGTTTAAATATTTAATTGTAATTTTTTTAAGTTCAAATTATAATTGTAAGCTTGAGAAAAATTTGAATTATATCTCTTCTCATATGGCAAAAATTATATACATCTTTGAAAGATGAGATGGCATGCTTATCTGCATTAATTTTGTTTTAAAATTCTAGCCCCTACTTCAAGAACCAAAAATTAACAATGGGGATTTACTCAACCTAGAGAATTAACGCATTGGTGAATAAGAGTTAAAAGGTTAGGATTAATTGAGAGAGTTTTAAACCGTAATTAAACTAGTTCCTTTCAAAATCCCACAACCAATTCAGCAACTAAATACTATTGGCTGTTATGGGTGACTTGAGAAGACATACATACATCGATCAACTTGGGAATTGAATTTACAGTGGCAAGCATTCCGTTAACAGTTTATGGGCGTTAGTCGTTTAATGATGAGGTTTTATCAAGTCTATGTTGTTCACTTTTATTAGACGTTGTTTCGGGAGGAAACAAAAGTAGAGTCCTTTTTTCATAATGTAATGAGACATCAACGATCCCATCACGTACCCAAAATTTCAAAAAAGTTGAATCATATCAGATTAATTACTTTTCGCGAAAAGCTGGGTTCTTCATTTTATAAAATCTTAATTAAATGCCAAAGTCGGTTGGTTAAGTTTTTATCTCTGAAGAAGATAAAGGAGTAAAGCTCATCACCACAAGATAAAATTAAAGCAATATCTCTCGTTATTGCTTTAATTTTCTCATGCTGCAGCTGCGGGGGCATTTTCTCTCTCACTGTTTTTAACCATCGCCAAGTATGCGGGTAGCTTTTCTTTATAGAATTCCACTCATATATAAATAATCATGAAAAACAAGGTGATAAAATACCGAATATATCTCATTGGCATAGGGAATAAAATCCCCATAAATATAGCACCTTAGACAAAAGTTAGGACAAGGGAAATGTCAGACTGTAATAATATTGTCGCTGAGTGTAACGCAGATAAGAGATTCCGATATGCCGCCATGCTTGTCCGTTTAAGCTGATTATAATTGTTTTTTTTTTTTTTTTACATTGTATGAAACTACAAAGCTTGTTGGCAGGAACTTCTAAGGTTTTACAGGACACAGAGATGAAAGCAATTATTAATAAGTTTGACTACATATGCATCCAATCAAAAATTAAATTTGACTATGCTAGCTAATCTTAAGATAATGATGGAAACCATAATTATAGCTAGGGAATGCGCCTCATTAATTGAGCATAAAGATCGTCCATTACGATGGGACATATATAAATGATTTCGACAACAACCTGAGCCTTTAACAACAACTCTTCAAGGATACATGCCACGTTGGACTCCAAGGCCAATCCCTTGATACATGCTGAAGTGTTGATATCTAATAGGCCATGTTCGTGGCATTGGGTAATAGTTTACGGACCCTCCCTCCGCACGCATGTTTGTTACCTTTCACAGTAGCAGTAAGTTCTACATGACGGTGAGATGGGGGAACAACATCATTTTGCCATTTAGGCGAGGTTTCTAATTGTACAAGAACGATAGCGAACTTGTGTCTAAGAGTTCAGCAAATTCTTAATGTCTTTTGCTTATTTTCTATCGCTTCACCAATTTATAATTTTCTGCCTGTAGAAATATTTAAAATTTTCAGAAGATTTGAAACATCATTGACCTCGGTTATAAATATATAAGTTGACACGTTAACAAAATTCCGTAGCATACTACCAACAAATGTGTCAAATACGCTAACTTCTTTAAGACAATACCAAATTATTTTTCACTGAATTTGGTAATTAAGGAAATTAAGGGTTAACAAATCAAATCATTCACCATAGGCTTTAGGCTCGAGCGATTTCAACACTCTATACAGAAGACACAATTTAGGGGATTTGATAAGTAGAGTTTTCAATCGACAACAAATCAAAATGTAATGTAATAATGTGTACAATCCCACGTGTACAAGTCCCAATAGGTTCTCTTAACTTATGGAAATAAACTATGTAAAAGGACAGATTGAAAGGAAGAAAGGGGTGTGACAGGCAGAGAAGGGAGAGTTGAAATTATTGGTCTCCACATAGAGAGGAATATCAAGCCGTCACACTTTGTACAACATCATCATCTCGACACTACAACACCACCTAACAAAAACTCCCACCTTAGCAAGAAGCTCTAATCCTACAACCCCGGCCCAGTCATTTGTATCCTTTCCTTACTTCGCATAGTCATCTTTTACAATTTAAGAATGATCCATCCGTCACCATTCCTATATATATACTTTGATTTGTGGTCTCACATGTCTTATGGCGGGATCGACTCCCCTTAATTTAGGGTTTTATTTTCAGATTACCACATCAATGTCAATCTGTAAGCCTATAATAAGATCCAAATAATTCTGCGCTAGCTAGCACCATGGAAAATCTAAATTTTAACCACCTTATCAGAAATTTTGTTCTGTCACTACATCAAGTATTCATTCGGTTTCTCGTATTGTAAAATAAAATCTATTTTATCCTGATTAACTTAATTTCGTTGATAAACTAGGTGAATAACAGTTGAAATGGTGATTATCTATATAAACTACAAAAAAGTCCATCACTTCCATGTTAATCTGGTGGTTATATGTATAACCTCACGACCACGCATTAATTAACTCCCGGTTGATTCCGACAGGACCGCAACCAACTAAAATTTAATAACTGTCCCTTCTTTGTTGTTCTTACATGTCTCCATAAAAGGCTTGTACCTATCTATCTATATCCTGTAGTGGCGAAAATGACACATCAGCTAGTTAGAAATGGCACTAAGACATGTTTTACAAGGTTTTTTTTTTTTTGTGACATGTTGTACTAGTTCTCCTGCTTGCGATTGAAATTCTTGACTTAGTATTGACAGAATGACGTTTGATTATATTATATTAACTATATTAATGGGAAGTTTAATCTTTCCGTCACAGTCGTAGGTAGTACGTAGTGAAAGATTTTAGGTTCAATTATTTCCATGGCATATGCTAAACATTGATGAGACCCCAGTCCAGTCATCATCTACAATATACCATCCTAATTATTATTATCAGATGATACAAGTTGCGACAAATATCCTTTTGTCCATATTTCCATTATTATTGCCATTTTTCAAGCATTACTCATCCAGAAAAACAAGAAATCACCTAATTTGTTAACTTCATCACAGAGTATGTGTTGATGGGCCTAATATCCTTCCATCATTAGTAGGCCCCAGGCTGAAGACAACCAGCATGCCCCACCTCTGCATCAAGCCGAAGTTTTGATCACACTTGAACAGATAGGACTCTTAACTAGTTCATGATTAGCAAATATTCAAATTTTCCAGCTACTTTCTTTTTAAATTTTTCTTCTTGAGCTGTCCGCATTTTGGAGTCTTAGATGAATCAAATGGTTCACGTGCTTAAGACGCATTGTTCTTGGGCGTACCATGGAAGGAATGGTCCCATCGGTAAAGGGGATCCCACCAATTAATTATAGGAATGTATACGTACCTCAAACATATACATACAATAATAATTAAGCTTAATCAAGCTAGACCTGGGAGTCACTAACCAAAGGGTGGCCTATGGTCCTCACTAAATGATTATCATAATATACGGATATAGTTTATACATACCTTTTAGCTTTACAATATTACGATTAACTACATATAATCACTCTCTTCTCTTGTGTTCCTCTATACCTTTTACAAATGAAAGGAACCGTACAATTTCTTCTTTTTTTTTTTTAATGGAGTAACAAGGCAAATGAATGAGAAAAGCTCTTGAGATTCTCCCTGATTTAACATTTGACATAACATGGTGACGCAAAGAAAAGGGAAACGTGATAATGAGTTGATTATAACAAGATGCAGGGAATGTTAAGCCTTTGTTATTATTCGTGAACTTAGGTATCATATGTAGTTTAAAAAAATTTGTCTCAAATAAGCAAAAACTACGTTTAAGTTTGTAAAATAATATGGGTTATTTAGGGGCGAGATTGGAAGGTACCTCTTATTTGAAATGATAATTTTCCTCATTAACCTAGTTTTTAGATTTATAGGATTAGACGTAAAGAAAAAAAAATGATTCATGGTCATATCGTGATATGCAAGAATTTCGGGGTGTGAAATCTGCTTTTGGAATAACACTCGATAATAAACAAGAGGAAAATCAGAAGACACGTCGAAGTGATTGCCTTTGGTCAATTATTTCTTCAGAATATTCATAATCACGGGAATTACCCTTATCATTCGCAGGTGCCTAGCTATTTGTGTGAAATAGAAAATTTAAAAGTTGTAAATTATTTATAAAAAAACAAAAGTTGTTCTTACAATAAATATAAAGGGGTGTTTTGGAAGGTTTCTCTCTAATATTAGCTAGTGTTTGGATTTTGTCCATACATTTTTCACCAATCGCTAGCTATAAAATTTTCTTTCTTAACCCTCCCACAAGATAGATTTCTTGCAACTTTGGTCTTTCTTGAAACTTCATACTCCAACTAACAAGTTACACCTGTACAATAGCATGGACCCTATATGCTAGAACACTATAAGAAATTCTAACTGGCAAAGCCCCTTGTCGCCCTGACTATTTAGATGCACAACGCCAACCTCTACCTTCCCACTCATGTATTTCATATCCCAAACTAAGAAACCAGACGACACCTTTCTCTCAAACAAGAATTTTAATATATCCATTCCCCCTTCCTATTTTAATCTTTGAAACTTAATTATACTTTCCATATTCGCTCACCTTTCTTCTCTTGCCTTTCAAAAGACTTGAAAAATGGGGCTCAGAGACATTGGAGCAACCCTGCCTCCTGGTTTCAGGTTTTATCCAAGTGACCAGGAGCTTGTATGTCATTATCTCTACAAGAAGATCACGAATGAGCAAGTTCTCAAGGGTACTTTGATCGAAATCGACTTGCATACTTGTGAACCATGGCAGCTTCCTGGTAAGAGTATTATCCATAGCTTCCTGTTTCTTTGCAGATTCACTGTCATCTCCTACATTATGTTCACACTTGACATTTAAAATAAGTCATTTAAGCCTCGAGGGGTAGGAGACTGACAAGTATGTAGAAAACAGACAACACATAGTAAAAGTTATCCTATATATTATAGAAAGAGCAGCACGAATATTAGAGGATATACAATTTCATATAGTATCACAAGTTAGTATGATTTTCCTGGAGTTTTAATCGTGTGGTAGTAATCGTAGCCAACCAATGAGTATATTGTTAGCCGCTCTTTCTTATTCTTTTCGTGATTTTGTTTACTTCGGCTATGTTCTTTTTATTCTTTTCCGTTGGATTACAGTACAGAGAGCAAGCAAATAATCATTTCTTTCTCTTCTCATCATTCTTGAGGGAATACCCTACTATAATCCCATCCGCAAGACCATGTCCTTCATAGTTATAAACTATCTTCTCATTTTCGCTTTAAGGCAGAGCACTAATTACTTGGTAAAGAAAACGAGAATTTAGCTTTTAAGTGGGAATGGAACTTGATGTTTGGTTCCGTATTATTGTTTTCATATTTATTTTTCTTTCTCTTTTGAGCCTATATTTTCCCACCTCATAAATCACCATAAGTGAGGACTACAAGAGTTGCTTCCTCTAAGCAAGAAGAATAATTTCTCGTGGTTACTTTAGCAAGATTAAGTTCATACGCCTTTCTGAGGATTCCTATCCCCTAGAAAGATTTTGCTTTCATGCCAAGTCATAGGCTCGCCTACTTAGAACTTTCCTATACTATACATCATCCTTGCTTTTATGTATGTATATAGTGTGTACTATTCCCCATATGAGAAATATTCTTGCTTTTTCCTCAATGTTTTTCAACTTTCAACGTAGTTTTAAATTGTAGTCGATCCGCAACCGTGATTGCAACTATAATATTACAATGATGATTCAGGTTACTATTATAACTGACTGTAATTTCGATTATATTTCTCACAGTTATTCTTATACCATCTGTAGTTATTGTACAATATAATTTGCAGTCAGTAATTTAAACCTGATCAAAGACTTTGTATGCATATGAACTTATGACATGCAATTTCTAAATAGCTAAAAAGCTGGTGGCAATACAAAGTTCTCTATATGTATGGGCTGCTGTCCTCGAGTATGCACCCCAACCACGTTAGTGATGATGTTTGATGCTTATACCGAATTTTGCTCTTCTTTCTTGACTCAACTTGTATGAACTGGCAACTCCGATAAGTAGTGTAATAATTCGTCATGGGTTAGCCCAAGAACTTTCCTCTCACGGCTGGTTTACGTTATACGTTAAACTCCATCCATGAGTGGCATAACCTTTTCCTTTGAATAAATACACGATGACTAATTAGTATTTACTAGTGATTTCCGTCTTTTAATATATTGTTAATTTTTTGGTATAGGGAGAGGTACAGGCCAGGCCCTATATAGAAAATTCATGTTATGATGTTTGGACTTTGTTTGTAAACGTTCACATGAACATTTACAAATACATACGTTACATGTAGACTGGGGCCAATGGAGGTGATGAGAAAGGATGAGAATCCAATATTTTAAGAATTATCAAACTAAAGATAACGACGCTAAAATGCATTATAGAGACAAGATTTTCCAAAACATGAGCTGCGATGCTTTAAAGAGAAACTTTTGCTGGGTCACTTTTGATTCTGATTGATAAACTTACATATCTTATACACCAAGTAATTTCCTCTTTTTCCTGTTCTAATTCACTTTATTACCCATGTTCTTCTGCTACTCTTACATAAATAAGTCAATCCGTGGGCCAATCCTTGCTGCTTAGCTATTGATATTTATGTGAGATGCAAGTTAAATATGAAAAAAAAAAATTGAAAAGTGAACAGGATATATAGCTAGCCTTTTCCTTCTCCTCTTGAAGGAAGCATGTGGCATCCACAATAAACATTAATAAGTAAGGATCATTTTCATTCCATAAGAAGCATGATTCTAAAGTCTTGCAGGTTATCTTTTTATAATTCTCCTTCAATTTAATGATTATAAAAATTATTATGCCTAGGTTTCTTGAACATAACTCATTAATTTGACGAGGACTTAACGACAAACCGATTCTCATTAATAGCCAAACAATGTATGAAAAAGTTGGCCACACGTTGATCAATTATTGGGAAGAAAACAAAAATAATAAAATTAACTTCCACCCAGTATATTTTTGCAAATTATAATATGCGGTTTCATGATTACTACATTTAAACCCCCTCCATTGAAATTAAAGTAGCAGACAAAGTGCCATGTTCATGAAAGCTTTATTTTATCTAACCGTTTGCCGATTTGACGCACATGTCTCAGAGGTGGCTAAGCTCAACGCCAATGAATGGTACTTCTTCAGCTTCAGGGATCGAAAGTATGCCACTGGGTTCAGGACCAACCGAGCCACGACATCTGGGTATTGGAAAGCTACAGGGAAAGATCGCACAGTGCTGGACCCCACAACTCGTGAGATTGTGGGGATGAGAAAGACTCTAGTCTTCTATAGGAATAGAGCTCCCAATGGAATCAAAACTGGTTGGATCATGCATGAGTTTCGGCTCGAGACCCCACATATGCCTCCTAAGGTGCGCTTTCTTTATTGCACTCTCGTCCACAGTCCAACTCGGAAAATTATTCTCTACATGAAATGGTTTTATTCAATCACTGGAATCACTAGTTTCTTTTGTACCTCCGTGACAAGTCATAGTCTAAAATTGAAAACAACCAACCACCTTCTGCATGGATGGACACAGTGGAAGAGATAAAAGTTGGTCATACTTACCTTGTCTGCTTAGCTAGACATTAGTAAGTGCCATGTTATCTTATCGGGAACTTAGAGGAAATTGGTCATGCAAAGCTGTCCTGTATCCACTTTGGACTGTTATGTATAGTTATCACATTAACTAGAGAGGTGAATAAGAGAGGAAACGTGGAAGGATAATGTGTCAGGGAATAAATGTACATGTCCTGCATATAAATCTATGGGATAAGAGTGATCATAGACAAAATTTCCATCTCTTTATCTCGACAAAAATGCCTGTGTTGAAAAATTAGGTATCTGATCTAAAGATTTAGCGTGGTGATATCTATAATTTATAGTGTTACATGTTCCATTAGCTTACTAAGCCAAGAATTTGAATCATAATATCACAGGAGGACTGGGTGCTGTGTAGAGTATTCCACAAAAGTAAGGAAGAGGACAGCGTGATGAAGCTCGGCCCTCAACTTAGGTTCGGGACAGGAACAGTTGGTGTTCCTCAGAACTTGGCAACATCACCTAATTCTACTGACCAAAATCCAACTCGTGGATCGTACCAGCAAACAGTCTCGCTATCTTCAAACCCTACTCATCACCAGAGCTCTTTCTTAAGCCTACTTCAGCTTTCTCATCAGGAAAGGGACGTCTCCAACTCCATCCCAGACATCACCTCCAAATGGGACAATAATAAAGATTACGAGTTCTTGTGGAATGACTTGAACTTGGAAGAAAGTAGCTTGGGAGATGAAGGTGTTTCCAACTTGGAGGACATGAGATTTGAGATCGATAACAGTATGGTTTTCCTATAAGAATATTATTTTGCTTTGAGAAACATTTGACGGTGAATACCCATTTGTTGATCTATGTTGTACTTGTAGTGTTTGGGCTTGTGGGACAAATCAAGAGCTTGGTCAGGTAAAAAAAAGTCTTTAGGAATTATTTATACATATTTAATATATACTAGCCTATGGTTGAGGTTTAGTGTCTGTAAATATTATTGGCATGTGTACAATTAGGGAAAATTTTATATTAGTGTTATTCTTTATCAGCATATATAGAAAGCAAGCTTTAATTTAATGGTTTCTCTTTCTCAATTACTTTATGAAGACACGGTTGAATACTTCTCCATAATTTCACTAATCTTAAAATATTTATTATAAAATTAATTTAATCAATTTATTTGATTTTAATGATAAAAAATTATTATTAATTATTTGTATTTTATGAATAAATTAAAATTTTTTATGATTATTCTAATAACATAATATTTAAAGATATTAAATTTAAATTAAACTCAATTTTATTTACTTTTTAGATGTTTAATACATAGCACACACAATGTATAAAGGATTAAATCAACAAAAAGATC
>JANZLH020000156.1:2914704-2926330 GCA_026770325.2 Erythroxylum fimbriatum | reverse complement strand
TTACTTGACTTTACTATAACAATGAAATGGTGTATATTATGGTTGTTTCGATAAATTACACAATATTTTGGATGATTAATCTATATTTTGAGGATATTATGTAACTAATGATATGTTGATGCAAGAAAATACTAGAGTTTTTTTTTTCTTCAAGAGCTATCAAAAAGAAAAATCACAATATACTTGATTTTAAATATTTTGTTCTTATAATTAGGGTGCATAAATTAAAATTAATTATCTAAAATATATTTAAAAATTGCTATAAAACAAAATTTCAACAAATTTTTTTCTTAACATTTTTAACAAACCAACCACCGTCAATGGTAATGGTAATCATTCATTCATCTTAACCAACTATCATAATTATAATGATTATATCCATTCTCATTACTCACTATATTCATTCCTATTTCTATTCCCATTACCCTTTATGAACCAAGCGCCCCAATATTGGAAAATGACTTAAAATAGATAGTTGTTTAACAGAAATTTCTGGACGTAATTTCTTAGTTCCTTAATTTTCTGTTTTATTTTGATTTTATCTGTTTTTGTGAAAATAGTTTCTACTTTTATTAAGTTAAGTTTGTTATTGTAAAGTCTATTTAAAGGCATATTAAGTGCTTCAATTTGTAAGTCAATAAACATAGAAATTTCGATCACAAACACTTTCAGCTTTTGAAAACTAAAGAATTTCGTTACTAATCAAGCTAGGACAAAAATACAAGGTATAATACTTATGTTACTTACAACACATTACTATCAAACAAAAGAACTTATGAAGGTGGCATATAATAGAGATTAAAGTTCCAAATTCCAGTTGATTCTCATGCATAAGCTAACATCAAGATCATCTTTGTGAGTGAATAGGATTTCCTAATCCAACATATTGTGTTATTGGTTAGCATTTGCTTATTTATTGATCTTCCTCTAAAGAGTATATGGTTTCTCTCTCTACATTGGATAACACCAACACTTAAAAGCTATCCTAAAGATTGCTCCATCCTTTTTCATCCTAGTGATTGTATCAGTTGCCCATTTTATTATCACCTACCATTCCATCTCATTATAAAACATATTCGGCAGTTATTATAACATAGACCAAACTGTAAATGAATAATGACAATGGAAGAAAAAAATAAGGAATAGTTCCCATAGTTTTCTTACAAATGATACATAAATTATCAAGCCTAGTAGATAGCCAAGTCATGAATGAGGCCTTCAAAATTAAGGTTTTCCCCTAAACTACACCAAACCATTAAACTTTTGTAGCCTGAGGCCCGTATAATTTTAGGCAAGAGGCGTGGGTGAACTTATGAAAATTGTTAGCCAACCAAAGAACCTTATTATCCTCCTTGATATTAGGGTATAACTTGGGAGTAGTTCTTCCAACTGGGAAGAACCCTTGTAGTTATAGCTCTACCTATTATCCTGAACTATCACTTTCACCTTTAAATTCAGAGGTATCATAGCTTCTAAATGGTTTGGTCTCTCCTTAATGTGTAATGGGCTATGTGTGGCCTAAATATCATACCAAAAGGAGGTGGTGTTCCCATTCCCTATATGAATTTTGATATAAGGATAAATTTGGCTCCTTTTCCTATTCATCTAAATGAAACTCCAAGAATGCTCCTTTTTTTTTAAATCTCCATCTGCCAAAAGCTTTTCTTTTCCCTTATGTAGTATTCATTTACCCATTTGCTCCATGAGGCTTCCTTGTTGTTGAATAACCTCCATATCCTTTTGGAAATTAATACTGATTATATAACCTATAAGGAAATTATTCTCGCACCCCCTTTTGCTTAGGTAAACTTAGATCTAGCCATCTGAATTTTTCCCCTTTATAATTTTCAGCCTTATCTAACCATAATAAAATTTTAATGCATTTTTCAATCTCTATTTTTATTCTCCTAGGTATGAAAAGTTGGGCGCTCTAGTCAGTGTGTATATTCCTCAACACTAATTGAATAAGTTATAATATGGCTGCAATGGACAAAAATATATTTTAACAAAGCATTGGTCCTTTTCTTAAACATCTCCAAGAGTGGTATGCATTCTTTGTACTTTGGTTTTCTTGAGGTTATTGGTACCCTTGGGTATTTAAAAGGTAGATTTTGCTTAGTTAGTCTAGTAATGAAGCATAAAGTCTAAAAATTTTGGACATCTAAAGATATATACATCATGTTTTTATTAGCATTGACCCTAAGCTTAAACATATTAGAGAGTTTCTTTAATGTTTTCATCATAACCACTAATGAATAAGGACTAGAAATATAAAATAAGATGAGATCATCTATGAAAGCCAGGTGAGAAATTGCATTGTTTGCACTTATGGTGATAAGCAAACTTGGTATTACTTGAAATGTTTAGCTGAAGCATTCTAATGAAAATCTCAAAAGCCAAAGTGAATTACTTGGAGGAAAGATGATCCCCCTAGCTAATTCCTTTAGCTCCTCTGAAAATGTTGGAGGGAATATCATTGACGAGTAGATGGAATGAAGTGGTAGTTAAGCAGGCTTTAATCGAATCTATGAACAGATTAGGAAATCCAAAAAACTAAATACCGATAAGGATGAAATTTTACTTGAGTGTATCAAATGCCTTTTCAAAAAATTCTAAACCATCAGAATATTGTCACGTATAGACCTTACCTTTATGAAAATTTCTTGTGAAATGTTATTCACTGTTCAGAGGGTATTTTTAAGTCTTTTGGATATAATCTTAGAAATGATCTTCTAGACTATGTTGCAATAAGATATAGACCAGTAATAATTTAAATTGCTTGGATTGGTAGCCTTATGAATCAAGCCTATATAAGTTCTATTCAACACCCTCAACATTTTCTTTCCTTTAAAGAATTCATTCACTATCTCCATAACTGATCTACATGTGATACTCCAAGAGGCTTAAAAGAAGTGAGCGATTTATCTGTCCAACCTAGGTGTTTTGGCACAAGTTAGGCTAAACAAGGTCTCTTTGATTTCTTTTTTTGACGCTAAGCTAATTAATAATTCCTTTGTCTCTTGACTTAAGCAGTCTCTAACCTGCATGTTTAGATCAAAGTTCTCAGCTTTATCCCCAAAATCCTCTCCAAGGAACTTCTGTTAGAACCTAACATAAGTATTCTATATCAGTCCTTTATATGTAATAGGGTTATTGTTAGACCATTAAGTCCAGATTGCAGGATCGTGCGAGTGTTGATGAGCCTTAGCTAATGCTTGGCACGCAGGTCGGCACGAAGAAGGCGTGTTGACGAGGGAACAAGGCGAAGGCTTGCGAGTTGGTGAGCAACACTCGAGGAACTTGCAAAGTAGGCGAGGGATGTGGGAAGTATCTGTAAAGATCTCAAGACTAGGCTAGATTCAATATGCGTGGGCATGCGTAGACACGCATTAGTGAAAATCTTCCACGAGACATGAGATTCGGATGCGAGGCCTCTTGGAGTTGGCAAAATAAGTCATGCGAGACCCGAGGGTGCATGAATCATAATTTTCTATTTATTATATATAAATTTGGTAATGTTTTATAAATTTTATAAATTATATATAATTTTGTCACAAAGGTCAAGTCAAATGATAATGGGCCACCATTTGGTGAAAGTTTTATGAATTGTCACCAAATGGTATATTTCTTCTGATTTAATAAAAAATGACGTCATTTTGTTTAACAATAAACAACTTCGTTTTCTACTAGGTTATTAACAAAATGAAACTCTCTTCGTATTTCCTCTTGATTCACCATCTAAGAAGCATTGTCTCCTCTGTTGTGGTGGTCTCCGTCAAAGAAGCGTTATGTCCTGTATTGGTACTGTTCTTCTTTTCTATTTTCAAGAACCCTTTTTGTTGTGTTATGTTTTTTTCCTACATTTTGGAGTTTATATGGGTTTTGTGTTCTAGTTATGGTGTATGGGTTTTGGCTTGTGTTTATGGATGGAAGATGGTAAATTGTGTTTCTTTGTTGGATGTGTCAGGGTTGACGTTTTTTTCCACCTTTCATGCTTGTTTAGGGAAAGCCTGCTAAATGTTTGATGAAAGTTATGTTAGAGAATCAAGGCTACTTCTGCAAGGGATGTTTATGTTCATATTTACCATATGATTGCTTTTACACCTAATCTCTACCACTTATTGTATACATATTTATAAGTCAAAAGGACATTATTTCAACATGTGATGAGGCTATGATTAGACATAAGAATTAAAGCAAAATGATCAAAACCAGAAATATTAGCAAAGCATCTAAACAGATATAGATAACAAACGTATAAGTAGGAACCAGGATATTCAACTCACTTGGGAATGGTTAATAGCTTCATACGAAGAAAAATGGACTCACATTGTGATTTCTTGTTGCTACCTTTCTTACTTTTTTGGTACTTTTTTATTAATAGATATATGAATAAACAAAATAATTTGAATCGTAAAAAAATAGGTAAGGATATTTAAATAGAGAATTTGGCTTGTAATATAGTTATAAAATAAAAGAAAAATGTTATGACTCAAAGTAGCTAACTAGGGATGTAGAATTGGGGTGGGTATTTAAGTCAAAGGTTGTAAAACAATGAAAGTCATTTTTTATTCTTACAACCTTTTTTATTCTTATACATGCATATATCGATTCGGTATTGAAATGTTCCAAGCAAGTTCTAGAGAAATATTGTAATATAAGATAATACACTTCAAAGCAAAATACATATTTATTTGAATATTTTAATCTTTTATGGCTCATAATCTTAAAATTTATTTCAAATCACGTCAACTTTACACAATGCCTTATCATTTGGTCATCAAAGTTTATAAAAGTGTATAATGCTAGCTAAGTTAACCTTTCAACATATTTTTGCTCTTATTATTAAAAGACCAAATCTTTTAGCATACATTATTCAAATATATTTAATGAAACCATATAATGGACTAGCAGAATGTCGATGTGGCGACTAGTTTCCGATAGTGGAAATGAGCTCTGCTAGGAGGAATATGGCAAAATTCTCCCTAATGAAGAACAAATCGATGCACAACAAATCTCCTCATCGAATACTAATCACCCGTTGACTTCAATGGTCAATCTTCTTCTTTAAGATTTTTAGTATTATCTAAATTAGCTCTCTTTCTTTATTATCTGTATCTCATTTTCTGTTAGGAAGCTATTAGATGAAAGTTTGATTGTATATACTATGTTGTGTAAAGCTTCCTCGAATCTTTAACAAAATATAGATGAAAATGGAAGTGGTGGCAATGTCTCGATGGTTCATACAAGATTAGAAAAATTGATTGTTTTGGAACAATGGTCGATTCCAAAAACTATGTCTATTCAATTAGGTATGCTTGTGTTCGAATTTGGGTTCCTTATATCATTTGACTTAGCTATTTAAGTCCTCTACTATGTTTTTTTCTTAGGTGAAATGTATCATACATGCAGTTCATCTATTTTAGTGATCTATACTACATTTGGGGAATCATTCACTGTATCTTCTACTGCTTTAATTAAATATGAGAAGTTGTTGGAAGAGAGTGTCAATAAACCAACTCCAGAAGGAAGATCTTTCAATGTTTCACTTGACGCCTTCAAATGTATAAGGACCATTCTTGGGAATCTAGACATAGGGAACTCCTTTACCTTTTCTACCGAGTCTCATATCACTTTGGAATTTTAAAAAATAATTATTTCTTTTTCTTTCGATGGAATAGGCATGAAATTTATTTATTGTTTTATCTGTAAGAATTTTTAAAGTTCTAATTAAAATCTTATATTACTTACCATATATCATTATATTATATTGCTTACCATATTTAAATAATTTATATGTATTATTATTTTATTGTTAATAAATATTAATGATTAAGTAGTCAACTTAAATTTATGATATTTTGATCTTATTAACATTAAAATTTTAGTTGTGCTTATCTTTTTATATCCAAAAAATATTTATTTTTCAAAATTCAAATTACTTATCATATGTTTTTCAACAATATGTTTAAAACTTTGAAAGCATTTTACAATTTTTAGGTTCTTCATTCTATTTTCCTAAAAAATGTGTATGAACAGAGGTGTACTATGTACAATAGGCATCATTAAAGAATCATTTATTTATAAATCCATAGATTTAAATAAAATTATAGAGTTTGAATGCATTAGGTAAAAATTGTAATTATTTCAACTTTTCAATACAATTTTAAAAATTCATCGCCAAAAGTCGAGCATTTTGTGACGATTCACAAATTTGTCACCAATGGTTTGACATTTGGCAACAAAAATGTTAAACTGTCGTAAAAGGTAGAGACTTTGCGACGAATCCAATAAATCATTGCCAAAGACATGCATTTAGTGACAATCCTAGGAAACGTCCCGAAAAGATAAGCTTTTGGCAAGGTTATTGAAAATCATCTCCAAAGCTTGACGTTTGGCGACGAAAATGTTAAACCACGACAAATCTAATAAATCATTGCCAAAGATATGCATTTAGCAATGATTCTGAGAAACTTCATGAAAAGATAAGCTTTTGGCAATGTTATTCAAAATTGTCATCAAAAGCTAACTTTTAATGACAATTTTCAAATCTTCATTAAAAAAGAGTGGCTAAAAGTTAGTTTTGTTGTAGAGAGTGGATAGATAACCATCCTCAGGGTCTTGGCACTTGCTGAGATTGCAAGGAAGTGCACACTAGTAGCCATTTGTATATTTATGTTCATTTGTCGACCGTAATGACAATAGTAAACAGAAACGAGTCAAATGTTTTTCATCCTAATACTACAGAAAGTAGGCTCTTTTTGTGTCTACTAGAAGTAGTTTAAATAAATTCAGTGACAAGTTGAAGAAAGTTGAAAAGATAACTTGTATCAAGTTAAGCTACAATGGTTATCATATTCTAAAATTGTGTACAATATTTTTTTGGCAAAAATACTTTTAACCCCCTTGATTTTTATCCCTTGGTACATTATGCCCCCTCTATTTTAAAAATAGACTTATTATCCCCTTTGATCACCAGTCAAAGAAGCTTAGAATTTAAAAGGACCTTTTTACCCTTATATTATGATGAAATCACCACAAAATCATCCAGATGTCATTCAAAAGTGTCACCTAAATCTCCAAAGCACATTTTGGGGCTTTTAAAGCTTGTTCGGACTCATTATGTAGCTTTTCAGAGTTTATGAAAATTTTCTAAGAAATTTTTGATCGATTCCAGAACCATCTCTGGTCTATATGTGATGTCCGTTATAACGTCGATAATACATTTAAATGCTTAAATTACTCTAGTATACCATAAATGGAGCATACTTAATACGCAGTATAATAATTGAACTAGGATATTACAATAATATTATTTATTGTGTATTGTTTTTTTCCATAAAACAAAGTCATATGGAACTACATAGAGAATAGTTTGATAGAATCACACTCTACAAACTGAAAAACTATAAGGAAGGTAAAGGCTGGATATATGAAGAAGGGCACAATAATTATGTAAGTATACAAATTTGTTTAAATTTTAAGTTTATTTATTTATGTAGTACTAATTAATAATATTTGAATTGAATATTGATTTTTTTTTAAATTTTAGAATAAGAAGTAGGAGTTGCTGCAAACATCAATGTTTGATGAAAATGAGCCAAAAGTTTATGACATTTGTAACAAGGTGCTTGATACACGATCCGGCTACATCAAAGGTCATGGGTTTGGGACTAAGGCAACTACTTCATCCTCATCAAGACCACATATATTCTATGTCTTAAAGAGGACAACTAGTTGGTTAAGGCCAAATTAGAATGTAATGAAAAAATGTTGGCCAAGCTTGAAAGGTACGTCAAAGAATTACTTAGCCCAAATAATGTAAGCCGCGAAGATGAAAACGAGTATTAGTCATTAAACTAATATTTTATTTTGTATATAAGTATTTTTGAAATTGTAATTAACATCTTGTACATGATCTAATTTAATTATATTTTATTTTCTATATATAATGCTTCTAATATTCAATTATTTTTAAATATATTTTTGTGTAATAAATTATACAACAAAAAAATCTAAATATTACATACAATAATCAATTAAAAATGTCACTAATAATTATAATTTACATGAAATAATATTTAGTTATAATATATATAAAGAATTTCAAAACGTCACTAAATGTTTTTAGATACGTTTTAAAAAACGTAGTTAAAAATATTTGGTTACGATTCTGGAAACGTAGCCAAAAATATTTGGCTAAGTTTTTAAAAACCTCACCAATAACTTTTGCCTACTATTCCATTTCATAACTAAATCAAAAATGTAGCTAATACGTTTTAGCCACGAAAATGAAGCGTAGCCAAAACTTATTGGTGATGATATTGAAAAACTTTGCCTATAATTTTCTGCTATGAAAACTAATCATAGCAAAAAACAATTAGTTACGATTTGGTGAAAATATCGTGAATAGTTTTTTGCTATGGGAATTTGGCAATGAATATAAAGTGTCACTAATTACTATTAGTGACGATTTTGGGACTTGTAACAACGAAATTTTTTGTCGCTAAAGGTCCCTTCTATTGCAATGTTATTATATAAATATAAATGTTATTGGTTTATGGAGAAAAGCCAAATCAAATCTAATTTACTTATAATTTAGTGGTTTACAGTTTGTTAGGTATCAACTTGAAACTTTTTTTAGATTTAACTTGAATCTAATTAAATTTTAAGCCTAGGGTCTTAAGTGGGTGCAACTTTTCAAATTTCAATTCCAATTTTGATTAGTAACAATCAATCAATTTTAATCAAATTATAGAACTAAAGATAGGTCTGATACCAATATGGGAAAATTACGGTCTAATATGATCTTACACGCAGTAAAATAACTATAAAGCCATTTCTATGATTTATTGAAAGTCAAGATCACTTTAAATCTATAACATGATTAACACATAAAACATAAATCTTAATCCGTACCTTATTGTGAACCTTAATACTTTTCTAGTCGTTTCCCTCAAACCATTTTCGAAATTGAATCATCTCAACCATCATAGTAGCACAAGTCACTACAACAAAATAGGATCGCCGCCAAAAGTCAGCTTTTGATGACGAATTCTAGATTCGTCATAAAAAGTCAAAGTTTTTATGAAACGAATTCTAGATTCGTTATAAAAAGTCAAAGTTTTTGTGAAGTTTTACATAATCGCTGCTAAATAAATCTATTTTGCAATGAATTTCTCTAATCGTTGCAAAAAGATTAACATTTAGCGACGACTTGCTTAATTCATTGCTATTTTTGAAGCCATTTATGACAATTCACTTTAATTGTCGCTAAAAGTTATTCTTTTGGCGACGAATTGGAAAATTGTCGCCAAAAATTTATATTAAAGGTTTTATATCTTATGTATCTATTAGGAGAATTTTGATGAATTTGTGTGATAGTATTCATAAAAATAATAATGTTAAAAGGATAAATTTTTAATGATAAGTGTGCTTAATAATCCTAAGGTTAATTATAATTGAAATTTATATGATTTTTCATATTTTTTCATTTGCCTTCTTTATAAATTTGTTTAAATGGTTAATGCATTCAAACTTTATAAAATATTCAAACACTAGTGTTGATCTCTAGCGGTATCCATAAAATGAGTTGAGAGAACTTTACAATTGTTGTAGAGAGGGTTAGCCAACAAATGTTAGCTCCCTTTGAGCTTTAGCCTATTTATAAGATGTTTTGGATATTTTAATAATTTACTTGAAATAAAATTCTAATTTTAATTAAACTTTAATTAAAATTATATTTGGGTATAGCTGGTATTTAATTTTAATTAAAGTTTAATTATAATTAAATTACCCAAATAAGATCAAATATCTCATATTGATCCTTATTTATTAAATATCTCATATTTAATCATAAAGTTTATTATACTTTACAATCAAGTATAACTTGATTAAAACACCTTTTCTCTTCAACTTGTTCTTTGTATATGACTCATTTGATTCCTAAATAAGTTAGCAATGGATATAAATTAGAACCCTAATTCTTATTCATGATTAGATAAATTAGACTCCTTTAATTTATCTTTAATTAAATAATTTATATCCATAAATTAAAGATTGACTTTAGTAATGCATCATGACCACTAAAAAATTTAAGAGTGTTAAAGTGATTTTGACTAAATTAAGAATACTTTCATTATATAATGTTTTGGTCATATATAGAGCATATAATTAATATCTACTCTATTTAAGTTCATCATATTAGTTCTATATGCATTAGTGTTGGATTCTATTAATGATACTTTCAAAATATTTTCAAAGTTGTCATTTTCCCCACCTAAGATTTTTTGATTCAATACTAATAGAAAACAATGAACCATTCTCCCTAATTACTTTATGTTATTGAATCCAATATTGATCAGTCAACTACCTCTATATAGTTCATGCTATATCTAATGAATACCGACTAAGCTACACTTAACTAATATAGGTCATAAGTAGTATCAAAATATAGTAGTCCTTACACGAGATATTTTAGAGATCTTAAATCAAAGGATCACTTATACAATCATCACAATGAGAATTTCAATAGATATATAAGTAATGTTCCAAATGGATTTCTCATATGGGGTCAATGTAGCGAACTTGTTCTTTGACAAGTACCCATAAATTTGTTTGTGCATCTCCATACTTTAGTCTATGAAATCAATAACTTTCTTCATAAGGAAAAAACATATGTACGTTAATCTTTTTACGCTCTATTAATGTCCAACCTTAATAGAATAAAAAGTAAGAACAATTTAAGGATAATATATAAATACAATATGAATCTAATAAGTATAATCTCATCCCATCACTGAACTACATCCAACTAATTAACAGTAATGCATAAACGAGCAAGTATGTATAGAAGTTTTTTCTTTTCTCAAACATATGCACTTTATTTCATTTGAATTGTTTTACAATGCTTAAGAGATTTCAAAGAATTGACACATATACAAATAATCCTTGAATTGTGTCAAGGTAATGAGAGGTATTCAACTTAACAAAAGTGGATTCATTAGGTTATTAGATCAAGAGAAGTGAGGGTTGCTAATGACATCTCATTCTTCATCTATTTTTTCTCAAAAAGTGTTAGAATTTTCTTAATTTACTGCGCTATCACTAATTATAGGCTGTGATCAATAACTATTTAAGGAACTCGCTACTGATATGAACCTTTCACTAATTAATTATTGATAGGTTCATGTTTTGCTTATTTTTAAGAGTTAATTTTTGTTATGATTTAGCATTTTATAGTATGTTTTATATATAATTATATAATATGTTTCTATGTTTGCTTTATCATTTTACAAGTGATGATTTTAAGGACACAATTTGGGCATAACTTTCTCCGTAATTCTTCAATTGAGGTGATTTTTAGTCATTTGAATGTTATCTAAAGAACTACAACTTTGTAGAAGACTCATAAAAAATTGGTACTGATCATGAAGTGAAATTAGGACTCCTTATGCTATATATTTAAAGTTTCAAAATAAAATTGGCATCAATCTAAAAGTATATCAGATGTTGATTCTCGTAATAAGCATTCCAAGGACATGTATAATTACAAGTTTAATTAGATTAAGACTCTTTTATGTAATTTTAACTTATAAATACTATTATTAGAGTTCATTGTAGGGGA
>JANZLH020000156.1:2891750-2907705 GCA_026770325.2 Erythroxylum fimbriatum | reverse complement strand
AAACTGTAACTGAAGAAGATAAAGTTACATGTAAATACACTTGCTTTCCAGGGCACTATATTTACATAACTCCAACATGTAGTAGTCCTTGTGGAGTCAAGAAAAGAAGAAGACAAAAAGTAGTGTGATGAAGAAGCCAAAAGGGTAGAAAAATCTGAATAAAAAAATCAATTAAGCATGTAGTTTTTATCTTTCTATTTGTAGGTTTTCATTAAAAAAGTCATCGGCCCAAATAATAGTAATCTTAATAAAAATAAATGGGCTCAGATTTTATTTTTATTTGATATCTTAATATATCTATAATATTTATTATTATTATTTGTCACAAATTAAATTAATGAGGGAAATTTTAATTTTTTTATGAAATTAAAATCTAAAATAATAATTTTGAACTAAAAATTTTTAGAAACAGTGGGGGCAAGTGCCCCCACTTGCCCCCATTATGGCTCTGTCCATGACTGCCTAGCTGGTGAGATGTGCATCATAAAGAGAAGTGATCAAATAATTGAAGGTTGATGATGATGATGAGAAGTGCATTACATTTGAAGAGAAGTGTTTCATAATTTGTTTGCAGAAAAGTGCTCCATGCATGTAATTTTAAATCAAAGGGGAGTGTTGAATATTGATTAATTTTTTTTTTGACATAGTCTTTGTTTAAAGATAAAATTTGTTATCTGTTAAGATTGGGAGTAGTAAAGATAAAGATTATTTGATAATGGCGTAATAAAGATAAGATTTGTTATCTGTTAAGATAAAGTTATTATCTGTTAAGATTTAAACTTCATTGTAAAAGCCTATATAAAGACATCACTTTCAAAATAATAAGTAGTACCAGTAATGATTGGCAATTTGTGTCAATCAATTGTTATTCATTATTCTTCTCTCTCCCTCTTTCCCTAACACTAAATTGGCGGAGGAAAATTCTGACAAAAAAACATATATATCGTTTAACAAATTAACAAATTATAATCTTTTCTTGTGAATCCTCACTTCTTATTTCAAATGACAATATTTTGTTTCAAAATGTTAGTTAGATTAATTATATATTTCATAATTAATATTTCTTTAATCGAGAGAAATATAATTCTTTTAGTAGAAAAATCACGGTATAGTAAGATAAAGACAAAAATTGGCATAATAATCCTCCATATAATCTAAAAAAGAGTTTGAAAATAAAGTAATAAATAAATATTAATAGTTCAAAATAAAAAAAAATCAGTATTAACCGATTATAGATGTTTTAAAGCCATGTAAAGGGTAAGTCCAAGGATTAACAAACTCTGGATTAGGTCTTACTGCTTGTAACAATTTACTACCCTTTCTCTATTTGTTGTAACTATCTTCTATTTTATCTCTTGTACTTTTGATAGCTCTTTGTATAAATTATAGCAATTACAGTCTGTTAGACCCCAAACTTTTCTTAGGAGTTAGAACTATTAAATAAGAAATTTTTGAATTAGAAATGATAGACAAAAGTAAAGTAGTGAATAAGAAATATGGATAGAATCATGTTTTGCTTTATTGTTTTTGGTGGATAAGAAATTTTAAAATGGGAAGAATTAAGGTGAAAGTTAGAAGTAAAATGAAAGCAAAAATGAAGTTGAATATGTGCAGTAAGTGAATGAAGGATATGTATATATATGTGAGTATGTTCTATTATTAGTGCTCATGATTAATCATGGACTATAATTTCCTTATGAATGATATTGATTTGAAATGGAGTTGGGAAGGAGGAATAAATGAAGTAGAAAAGGTGATCTTGGGATGAGTTGTGATAAGGGAAAGATTTGGAAATAAAATTGGTAGTGATCTAGAAAATGTTCACTGAGTGTGTTTCAGTCTGTTAGCCATAACTTTTTCTCTAGTTATCCAAATGAGATGATTTTTCATTTGGATTAAATTAAAGACATATGGCTACAATTCTTATGAAGACATCAAATTTAAAGTCTGTCTTTAAGAATCTCAAAATTTGTCATAAAATTGAGAACTTGGTGCAATACATTGGTGGAGGAATGTAAAGTTCATATTCTGACTTCAGGGGAAATTCTGGATTGATTTAAATAGATTTTGACAAAGTTTTCTTCTAGAAAGTTATAGGCCTTTCTTTTATCTTTCCAACGGTATATAGTATGCAAATTTTGAACATTGGAGTTGAAAGTTATGGTTCTTATAAGGGAAGATATTCAAGAGTAAGGTTGTATCGTCTGTAAATTTGTATGGTCTGTGATGACGTCATTTGGTCTGTGATAACGTCATATCGTTTGTAAATTTGTATGGTCTGTGATGACGTCATATCGTCTGTAAATTTGTATGGTCTGTGATGACGTCATATTGTCTGTAAATTTGTATGGTCTGTGATGATGTCATATAGTCTGTGATGACATCATATAGTCTGTGATGACGACACTTCGTTAGTAAATTTGTATGCTCTGTGATGACATCATCTCGTCTGTAAATTTGTATGGTCTGTGATGATGTCATATAGTCTTTGATGATATCATATGGTCTGGTCCATTTTTGACCCCTCAGATGATATAGTCTATCTTCAAGGCTTTCATAAAAGTTGTAGATCTTGAAATATTCTTTCAAACCATCTAAAGAACACCTTAATTCGATATAAAGTTATGGCAATTTTCCCAATCCTGTATCGTCTGATGACATCACATCGTCTATAAGTGACATCATATCGTCTGTTCCTATTTTTGACCCTATAAATGATCGAATTTGTCTTCTAAGTCTTCATATAAGTTGTATATCTTGCAATCCTCTTTCAAAAAATCTAAAGAACACCTTAATTCGATATATGTATAGAAAGTTATGGCAATTTTCCCAATCCTGTATTATCTGATGACATCACATCGTCTATAAGTGACATCATATCATTTGTTTCTATTTTCACCCTATAGATAATCGATTTTGTCTTTGAGGTCTTCATGAAAATTGTAGATATTGAAGTCTTCTTTCAAACTGTCTAAAAATAATCTTGATCCGACATCTCTATTGAAACTTATTCCAATTGTCCCAAGACAGGTTCAATGTGATTGAGGGCCAAACCTTGTTTGAATCTTTCGGCCATGAGCTTGTTATCCGACTTTCAATTGAAGTGAATCTTGGACCAATAGACTCCTAACACATTTCTTTTTAAGTCTCCATAAAAGGTTATAGCATTTGAGATTGATTCAAAAAAGGATTAGTTGAATCAAAGTAAAGGTATCGATTGGAAGAGTATGAATTGGAAATTTTACTGAACATACTTCAGTATTTTGATGATATCTCGATCTGTAGAACTCTAAATGAGATGATTCTTATTTCTAAATAAACTAGATACATAGAGCTAAAAATTGTCTGAAGGACGTGAATTGTAATTTAGTCTTTAAGACTTTCAAATTCTTAATGAAAGTTGAGAATAGTGTACAAGTTTATGAAATCAGGTTTTCATAAACGAATTTTGAAATATCTCATATTTATGAAAAATCAAGTTTCGGAAAGGTGCCATTTTGGGCAACAAGTTGACAAATTAAGAAATATGTGTTATGTGGGTTTGTGGTGGTCCCCTAAGTTAAGTCACGTGCACGTTGACCAAATTAAAGGCTTCTCTCGCTTGCCTGCAAGTGACATGGAGCTCCTTCATGGACTCTCATAAGTTCACGACTACATAGGACCATTATGTGAAAATGTATAGTACGTTCTATTTTTGCATCCATCCGAACCATTCTGATGTGCTTATGTGTTTATGTTATGTGAACAAGTTTGATGCATTCATATTTTGTAGTTTGAGAATTTGACTACATGATAAGAATTTTAGAATAGATTTTCAATAAGAATTTCTATGACAAGTAAAGATTTTCAAAGGGTTTTTGCTTATTTTTCGTTATAAACTGTTACCTACGAGCTTTCAAGCTCACTCCCTTTCTGTCCTATCATCAGGTGATAGCTAAGAGATCAAGTGATCAAGAGTCTAATGGAATTGCTTCAAATTTGCTATTTTGTATTTTGTAATAAGCCAATAGCGTGGCTTTTGATATGTAAATAAAGTTTTTCAAACTCTATTGCTTTAGTAATGAAATGATAGATTGAAGTAGTTTCGATTATGTATGTTCATATTGACTTCCTTATTAAAAGGATTAAGTTGGAGGAATAAGTTTATGTTGATGTTTGACTGTTGTGGGCACGTCACTCTTGTAGGATGATGCATAATAAGGGTTCATGGAAATAACTCTATATGGGAATACGCTCACGTTTCATGACATCAGAAGCAAGAGTTGAGTTCCGGAAACAAGCGGGATCCAACACAGTCAATTAATAATAAGAAAACTCAATACCTTTATATGCTATTAGAGCAGTAAAACACTCCAATGACGATCCTTATTTTTCACCATGAAACACTATTGCTGCAACAACTATTGTGCAATTAACTGCACCCACTCACTTTCCTATTAAACTCGGTTCTATCAATTTTCCTGTTTGGAGGAAACAGATCCAATCAACTCTTACTAGCCTTAATCTCTTAGAGTATATTGACGGTACCTTACCTACACCACCTCAGTTTCTTGATAATGAAATAAAGAATATCAACCTTGCTTACACCATCTAGTTTATTCTTGGTAGCTACATAGAAGTTATTTAACCAATAATCTCTTTAGCTGAATCTTCCAAAGAGGCTTGGGAACAACTTATTCACAGCTACACAAACTCCTCTTGATTAAGAATTATTTCTCTTAAAACCAAGCTTGCTAAGAATCTAAAGGTCACCAAATCAGTTGTTGAAGTACTCAACGAAATGATAATCAAGAGCCAAATGTTTCATAGTTTAATGGTAAACTAGATTGGCATAGAAATATGTAGCACCTGTATTGTCACAAAATAAGCTTAGTGGCTGTTGGATACGAACACCCAATTCTTGAAGCAAATTATGAATCCATTAAACCTTTACAGTAGCATTTTCTAAGGCTTTTTATTCAACCTCAATAGATGATCAAGAAATAGATTTTTGATGAGCGGATCGCCAATAAATTATATTAGAACCAAGAAATAATAGATGTTGTAATAGAACGACCATTATATTCATTCACAGTATCCTTATTATATCTACAAACTCAAAAAGGCACTATATGGCCTCCAACAGGCTCCTCGAGCTTAGTATACTAAGTTACAGAATTTTTTACTTGCTGTTATTTTTCCCAAATCACTTAGAGATGCCTCTTTATTTGTTTATAATCACAATGGCATCATTGTTTATTTTTTTAGTTTATGTGGATGATATTGTACTCACGGGTAACAATTCCAAGTTCTTATATTACTTTGTTCAGAAGCTAGTCACCAATTTTTCAATCAAATTTTTGGGTTCTTTACATCAATTTTTGGGTATTGAGGTAATTTCCACTCCAACAGGTATTTTCTTTCTCAACATTGGCACATTTTTTATTTACTTGTCTGTTTTGACATGGATGGTGTGAAATAGGTTGCCATACTAATGAGTTCATCTAAGTTTTACACTCTTGTTAATGGCTCATTATAAATTGATGTTATATCTTATCGTAGCTTAGTTTGCTCTCTCTAGTATTTGGCAATCACTCGTCCAGATGCGTGTTTTGTTGTAAACAAGCTCTCTCAGCTCATACATGCTCTTACGCAGCTGCATTTGCAAGCTCTCAAAAGAGTTCCTAGATACTTAAAGAGTACAATTCAACATGGGTTGTTCCTCAACTGTGGTTCTCCAATGACTCTTACTACTTTTTCTGATTCTGATTGAGGCAGTGTTAAGGATAATGGTCATTCTACTATAACATATCTATTATTTCTTGGTTCTAATATCATTTTTTGATGATCTACTAATCAAAAATCTGTTTCTCAATCATCTACTGAGGCTGAATATAAAATCTTAGCAATTGCTGTTGTAGAGGTTTTATAAGTTCAGAATTTGCTTCGTGAATGAGGTGTTCGTATCCAACAACCACCAAGCTTATTTTGTGACAATACATATGCTACATATTTCTGTGCCAATCCAGTTTACCATTCACGTATGAAGCATTTGGCTCTTAATTATCATTTCGTTCGTGAATATGTCTCTGGTGGTTCTTTGCTTGTGTTGCAAATTAGCTCAAAGGATCAGTTAGCTGATATATGTTAGCTCAAGGTTTATTATTAATAATTTTGATGATAACCTCGTAACATTTCAAAATTCAAATTAGATTTATTTTCTTGTACAAACGGTCTAATTCTTAAAAGGAAACAAAATCATAGTATAAATGCTTCCTTTCTTGTAAAGATCTTCATAAATGAACTTACCTTATTTATCTCACAATATCTGGAAGAATCTTGTTATCATTGGAGTTATTTGGTTTTATTGTTAACGGGTTAATTCTCAAAAGAAAATAAAATCAAAAGAAATACGCTTCCTTTCTTACAAGAACCTTCTTTATGAACTTACCCTATTAGAAATAGTTTATCCAAAAGGATCATACTAATTATGAAGGTCGTATCTTAACCATGTGATATCTGGAAAATTTTTGGCAAATATGACATCGAAGTTATTCAGATTTAAATCTATCCAATGGACTAAGGATGTAAATGAAGCAATAACTAGTTGAACGAAATGTCTACTTAAGAAAGAGTCATTGTTTTTATGAAAATGGATCAGACTCTTGAAATACATCTATAGCATCAATTCTCTTGAAAATGATATCATTGTCAAATTTCTTGTACTTTAGAAAGTAAAAATTCTTTTTGAGAGAGATCATTGAAGTTCATATCAAGCAAATTACATTTTTATATGTCGAGAGCTTGTAGAAGCTAGCTAAATACTACTAATTTGGAAGGTTAGAAAACCATGAAAAATATGTACTCGTAAGGTTGAAGAGGCACGCCAAATTACTACTTGGGATTTTAGTGAAACACTCAAATTGAATACTTAGGGACTAGACATAAACTTCGGTTGTAAGTCGAACC
The DNA here is from genome assembly GCA_026770325.2 of Erythroxylum fimbriatum. NCBI lineage: Eukaryota > Viridiplantae > Streptophyta > Magnoliopsida > Malpighiales > Erythroxylaceae > Erythroxylum > Erythroxylum fimbriatum. The sequence goes on along the minus strand of JANZLH020000156.1, from coordinate 2,900,757 downwards.
AGTATAAATCGATTGCATCATTCCTCTCTTTTTTAAACTTTAAATTTCCCGCAGTATATTTTTTGTGTTTTCATTTTTGCAAGAGGCTTCTTCACTTTTATAATAGGCTCCTTTTGTTTTCAACTTACAAGAGATTCTTTTCAGTTTTAACAGGCGCCTTCTATTTTAAATTGTTTTAACAGGATTTATCATTTAGCAGATTCCGATCGTCTAACAAGCTCCTGTCGTTTAACAGGGTTCTATCGTTTGACAGGTTCCTATATATTATTTAAAATTTTAACATGCTCCTATCTTTATACGAATTGAAAGTAATTTGCAAATTTTTTTAAGTCACACAAAATTCATCCCCTGTTGTGTGTATTTGCTTTATCAATATGCTTACTAAATCTCTTGGTTGTAGTCAATATCTCCATTTTTGTTTCAAGATTGGAGTCTCTTGTGAATCCTCCATCTTCCTGGGGCATGTAAAGGATAAGTTCATGGAATAACAAACTCTAAATCAAGTCTTAATGCTTGTAACAATTTACTATTCATTCTATCGTAATTATCTCCTATTTGATCTCATGTAATTTTGATAGCTCTTTCTATAAATTATAGCAATCATAGTCAATGAATAATAGGAAAGCTCAATATCTTTATATTCACTCCTGATAATGAAGCATCTGTTTGAAGTTATAGAATACAGAAGAAGAGCGCCCAATTATCAATCGAAAGAAAAGAAAAAGAAAAACGGAGTGCCTAGCATTAGGTAAGCGATCGATCAACGCATACACAGAAATGCAGAACGTGAAGCCACAGTGATTTTAGTCCCAAGTCTAAGCTACGAACAGTAGAAATAGCGTGTACAAGCCTAAATCATAATAGTCATTGGGAAGGTAAATCTGGAGCTGACGTGCTGCCAATTTTTGGCTTTTATTGCCTGATCGATGCAAATGGACATGAATTAATTTTAAATTAAATTTAGATTTGAAAAATATTATATATATATATATATATAATAACACTTGCACCGAACTTACATCCGTATGTAAATATGGGTGGTAGGAATTAAGAAAATGTCTTTCCTTTCCATTTTCTTTTATTTTTACGCAGGAAATAGTCTTGCTTCGCTTAATGCAGGCATATAAAGCAAAGTGGATAGATATTATGTCATACTCCTTAGGCTTAGGGTGTGGCTCGCGGGGACTCTTGAACTGTTTAGTTTGACAGGTTTAATTTCTCATCATTAAAAAAAAAATGCTATGAGTGATCGCTGAATGAAAAGACGATGATGAAACGTAAGTTGTACATGTATCATTAACGATGTTTAAATATACATATAATGTTGCTATAATGTTTGTTGTACGGTACCTGTCCACTCTCGACAGTGTTCATCGATCTATCCTACTTCTAAATATTTCTTGTTTATTTAGCTTAGATCAAAAGCTCTGACTTTCAAATGTCTCCACACACCCCTTCTTCTACAAGTCCGAAGGATGCATTCATATAACAAAAAGTTTATTTATTAACTTGGGAAAGTAGTGTAGAAATTAGAAACTTAAGGAAGGATGTGTTTACTTTTTAACCTTGTCCTTGACATATTGGAGACGCATGCATACGCCGGCAGAGAAGGTCAAATGAATCGTCATGAATGATGTAACCTATTATTGTTTACTCTCTTAATTTCAGAGATCCACCCTCAACTCCTAAACCCTATCCCTAGCTAATATATTTAATGAGTGCACATTAGGATGTTAGCATATGATCAAAAGCATTGAATATTTGTTATATATGATGTGTGTGCAATTAGGTATTTGATTCACGTTGCAGATAGAGTTGTGTTCAATAAGTCTCGATACCTCGGCTAAAAAAATTTACAAGTCACCAAATCTACGGTGTTTGATTAGTTTTTATTTTCTAAAACTAAATTACTATTGTGATGTTCTTTAACTCTTCGGTTTCATATGTTATTTTTTTGAAACATTCAAAGTTAATGAATCAAATTATAAATCTTTAATGATCGATATGAAGTTGATATAAAGTGTTCCAGCTCCTTTTAAAATAATTTATACATACGACTTATATTTAACTAAAATGTCATAATTGGTATATTAAACATTCACTTTCAGAGGAATTAACTGAAAGATATATTTTCAAAAGGCAACTTTTGACATAATATTTTAAAGCCGAAGTTAGAGAAAATACATATTGAATTACAGTTTACTTACAAAAGTATATTAAGAAATTATAAGTTATTATCCAATCACAAAGATTTTAATAGTTAATTTTAAACCACAATAAACAAAAACCATCAAATTATAGATAGGTGGTTTTGTTATACTAATCCAAGAATGTATTTGAATTGTGAGGATTTTTAGTTAATTGATATATTGTTAAAATTTAAACAAAAGTTATGTTATGATTGATAACAAAATTAAAATTTTCATTTTTAATCACTATAAATTTATTGATATTACGGTAACATCATTTCATTTAATAGTTTAATTTCAAAATTCAAATTTTAAAGAATTTGTGAAAATACTAGTATTTATATCCCCAACCCAAATTCTAAACCAATATGATCAACTTTAGTTCTTCGCAAAGTAAAAGTACTGTCGAGCTGAAAACTTGCCTTTTGGTTTATGAATGGAAAACGTAGAACAAAGTTATGAACAGATCACCAATCTCCAGTCATTCACAAAGATTCTAGCTAGCTATTGAAGGTTATTTTCACTAGGGCATAGAGAGCTAGGTCCATCTACAAGTTTTTGTCGGGTGACCTAGCCCGTATGCGTGTTCATGATGTCTAATATGGAACAGTTTCCAGTTTGATTGACAAGATTCATACGATAAACACTTCACTGACATTTAAATTTTAATATATATATATATATATATGAAACATCATCTTTCCCATCAAACAAAAAACGCAATAATAATTCTTCCCACTTCGTATCGTAAAAGAAGGACCATCCAGAGAAGTTAAAGATGCCGTAAAAGATAGAGTTGAGAAGAAAGTTGTATGTAATGCTTTCCTATCCTAGGTTTTGTTATTACGTTTTCGGGTCGTCTCTCCAATTGAAGTTTCTATTTCTTTTCCTAAAAAGAGCCTAATCAAGGAGGCCTCTAGACTGCTACTCGTATAACATAAACCTATTACTAATTTACCATGTATTCCAAACTCCAATCATCATGGCGTGAAATCCATGCATGCTCCACAAGTTTTGATTGTCGTAAGAAAATTGTGTACTGAAGGATTTTTCAACGCACTTAATTAGGTACTGAATCTTTTAATCTTGTTATGCCAGGAAGAACAAAGATATGAGGAGTATCCCAAAAAGAACTTAGTTTTGATGAGCAATCTTGGAAGAGAAGTGCCAGAAAGCCCTTTATTTGTGCTGTCTGGCCATTGTATCATCAAGTGGTTGAAAGATTCAAAGCAGACAAACCAATTGAACCAAGCAAATAGTACAAGATAATGGTAAGATTTAATTGGAATACTCATGCGCATATATACAATAGAACTTCGAAATGCACCAAAAAATTTCGTCAAATTGGAAAATTATATCATACATTTTCGAAGACAATCATTTGCAGTTCATGTTCAAACAGCTAGCATATGCACATTAATCAGCTAAAATATCTCAATTACATCACATAAAACAGAGAGTAGGCATATAAAAGAACAAAGCATTAATGCAGAATCTCAAGGATTTATGAGACTTTCAAATTACAAATGTAATTTTCAACACTAAAATTGATTGATGATGGGATCAAAAAGCTAAATGACTTGATCACTATTATTTTACCATTTATAGGTCCCTATACATGATAAAAAGTCACGTCATATTCAAACATTCGATAAAACATGAATGATTAGTAACAAATAGATCCTCTAATCGCATCAAATTTGAAGCTTGTACCCCGAACAAGAATCGCTAAAAAAGTTATCTTCACACCTATACTACGTCATAATAGATCTCTTTTTCCTTGTTCAAAGGCATAACCTGAGCACTTTCCTGGTGAATAGAGCATTTAAACCAGACTATAATGTTAAATCCAAAGATGAGATGACCTATCAGTAGCCAATTGGCGAAAATGCTGTCGGCCAAATTTGTTGGAGAACTTCTTCGAATCCCCATGCATGGTTTCTAGTTCTACTTTCTGATGACCGCCATTTATGTTAGCAAACGATTATGTGGAAAGGAAAAAATAAAAATAAAGTTCTTGGATGTAGACTACTCCTTGAATTTTGTTCTGGCATAGATATAATTCCCTCCAGCACATCATCTTGTTCCATCTGGAAAAAAATTCTAACTAGATTGCACTGTTCCTATGTTAATGTATGTGTCTTTCATATAATATAATATTTACGAGGGTTTGTATTTGCTACTCCCGCTCTCTGATGAAGGGTGGTTATTGGGGGATATGTCCAATCTTTTCTCTATCTGCCACATCTCTGAGACTGAAATGACTACTAAGAGAACTTGCAGGGAAAACTTTACTTCGAGTCACGACTCGACTCAAAACCCAAACGGTTTAAAGCATTCGACGCATGACCTTACACTGATGTTTTAATCAGCTCATGATATATATTATATAGTCAACAAGATCTCTCGAGTATTAAGAACTTAACCAAATTGTCTGCCATTTTCATCCTATTTGAAATGACATCACTAATGAATAGTGCCAAGGTTTAGGCACTTTAAATTAAAAAAAAGTCTTAATTTCTTTAAGATCAACGAAATAATAATAAAGAAAAATTTGGGGTTCTATTGTTGACTCTGATTTTCTATTATCTCAGACAGTGAAGGTGTGTACACAACAGAGACCAAAGGAGGAGTCGGATACAAAAGGTAGCAGAATGAAAAGCAGACCAATATCTGCAGTAAGTCATTAAACAAGTGCAATCTGACATATGCTCCTTATGTGAAGTCTTTCAAACTTTAATCAACTATGACTGAACTGCGAGCATGGGAGCTAGTGTACACACACACGCATATAGAGAGAAAGAGAGAGAGGGAGAGAGATGATCTGCAAATCTATGCCTTGCCATATATGAATTTTCAAGTACATAAGATCCAGGACCAATTAGATGTTCTCAGTTCCACATAGTTCATGACTGCTAGTACAATTACTCTTACCACCACTTTTCTAGGAACTACTACAAGTCCGACTACTAGTAAGATTACTATCACTGTTTGCATCAAAAGCAGATTGGGTCGCCCCCAGATCTAAGCATTTGCTTCAATCAAAGCAAACAGGAAAACCATGAAAAGAAAAGAAAAACCCTAAAATATGCTACTAGAGTACCACAAGTTATTGAAAGAAAAATAAACAGAAGTTCCAGATGGATAATAATCACTATTATCTTTTCAAGAGTGCCAATAATATTGTGGACTGATTGATAAAGGGTAGAGGTGTTTTCTTTATTTTAAGCTGCACCTGATGGTGGTGGTAGAGCTTGGATTTGCTGCTGTGGTGGTCGCTTACGCTTCTTCTTCTCGTAGCTAATCCCTCTTGCTTTGGATTGCAAATCGCGTACCTCACGAAGGTAAAGCCTAACAGCTCTTGCTCCAAATGGATTAGCCTCAGGCTTGCCTCCATTTTCTTCAAAAGCTGCTCGGAGCCGTCCGATGAGAGCGTCGAGGCTACCCCAGGCTTGACGGAGAGGGCAAGGACACGGTGCTGGAGGGTTCGGGTAGCCATAAAAAGGGCAAATTAGTGTGTGAACTTTGGTCTTGCCAAATTGGTCGAGGTAGCGAAGGAATTCAAGAACATGAGCACCACTGCACCTTGAGAGAGATAGTGGAGGCCTGTGGTTCTTGAGATATTGTCCAAAGGTGTTCCAATCACGACGCTTTTGGTTCTCGTAGCGGCTCGAAGTGGATGATGGCGGTGGAGAAGATGATGAGTTTGCCACTGATATGGTGGTTGAAGCAGTATTGTTTATGGTGCTAAAGCTTGTGTTTTCTGAGTTGGAACCGCCCATTTCTGGAAGTGAATCCATTAAAAACCACTTCTTTTTTCTAGCTTCTTGTTTTGATTCTATGAAAGAGACTAGTCTGTCTTAACCTGAGACAATGGTGGTGGTGTTGTCTATGCTACTCACTTCTTCTAGGGTTACTTCTCTGCTTCAAACACTTGAAAATGGAAACCTTATAAACAAAGGAAGAGAAAAGAGGATATGCACAAGTTCTCAAGATGGACAAAGATTGAGACTTGGAGAAGGGAAAGCAGTGAATCTTCAGGTTTCTTGATGATCGCGGAAAGGTGGGATGTTTCTGAAAAATTATCAGATTGTTCCTGTTAATGGAAACAAACCAGACTCTAACAAACAAAAGAGACCAAGACCGAGGAGTAAGAAAAGGAAACAAAGGAGGAACTTACAATTGACTGATATCACATACAAATTTCCATATTTGAAGAGAGAGAAATGAAGGTAGAAACTTGAAGTGGAGAAGCAAAGGAAGATTTCTTTAATATAGAGAGATGGAGATGATGATGAGATTGATGGGAGATAGCTGAAAGGACTCCTCTTTGTTTGGTGTCTCGGAGTTTGTTTGATTGAGCAAATACTAGAAAAGCTTCAAAGCCTGTGATCACTACTATTAGAAACGTATATTATTTCGCTCCATCTTTTTTAGTTTTTCTGAAAAATGGTTAGTGATTGGTTATTTTCCTTAAAAAGGTCAAGCAACTCAGGTCTCACCGGTTAATAATCATGTTGTTGAGGATATTTTTGGGAGCATTGATAGATGGAGTAAGAAAGAAGTGAACAGTTTCAGCCTTTAGGGCTTTGGACAAGTAGGCTGAGTTACAGTCAGACAGTGAAAAGAGTCCTGTAAGAGGGTAAAATTTTTCTTTTTTCTTTTTTCTTTTCCTTAACCAGTAGTATTGAATGACAGTTCCTTCCTTTTCTTCAGTCACCAGAGAAGACTTTAAACAAATTTTCTATTACCAATTACTTTCTGACACTCGAATTTTGTCTCCATACCCCAACCATGGCCCATACGATTCCAAGTTACTTATCTTTATTGGTCGAATTTTATGCATACCTACCTTAATTCAATTCAGATTAAACTATAACCCAAAATTACTTTCTTGTGCATGACAGTAATGTGAGTTAACTTACAGATATAAATCAAATCAACAACAAATGGTCAGTAAGTATTAACATGTTCTGCTAAACCATATTGAGTCAAGTCATATATGTGTAGAGGCTGTGTCATCATAGTTTTTGGCATGGGAAAAAGGCAACTGGTTATTAGATAGCCTACATAAATAAATGGCAAAACATGTATACGACTACTGCCTAGAAAACGCAAAAGTAATTATAATAAGTCAAATACGATTGGTGATCACTGATGGCCTTGTCTTTCTTTCTCTTTTATATCCGAGAACCTGAAAATTGAACTAGGCATCTCCTGTCTTGAAGAGGCAGCCAGTGAGTTTATCTTTAAATAATAGGTCAGTCATAATAAAAGGTAAGTAGGTACTAGGTTTAATCCATTTTAATCATGAATCTAAAGTGTGTTATAAAAGGATCACTGTAAAGTAATCAAATATAAGGCCGAAATCGAGATGAACGAATTAGCATAGGAAGAAAACTAAAAGGATTGTGATAAATGTATATTTCTGTACATTTACAAGATTGAATATGTGTTTAAATAGATACAAGTGAAGTAAATGACTGAATCGTAACAGATAGATTACATCCTAAAGAATAGCAAACAGATTCAGTCAATCGAGGAGTTGATTATGTTCTTATCCTTATTAAAAACTATGTTATGGCTAAGGGCCACTAACTTATAAGTGATTTCAATCCCAACTACGTTGCAATCGACTGCTTGGACATCGCTTCCCAAGGTTTATACGGTGACACTCCTCTCTTGTGCACTCAAGAGAAGAGAGATGGAACTCACAACTAGTTTGCTCATAACCAGAATAATTGAGAGAAAAGGAAGTTGATGTGTTTTTTAATATCTGATAAGTAAGAAGAGAGGACCATATCGTGGAGAAGATAAACCTCTCCACTCAACACATAACCCATAACCGAAGGAGCAAATTAGGAGAGAATTAAAAGAGACATTATAAATAAGATCAAGATTCAGAACGTGCATTAGACACTTTCATTGACTGAAAAAACAAGTGCACAAGGCCCAAATATACCATGCACGCGTCACACACACGAGCCGAGATGATCAGACAGCGGGCATGTGGAGATACCCTCATTCCCCTCAACATAAAACTAGTGAGCACACTAGCTCACACATTCCACTAAACATAGTAGTATGTACACCCAAGTGAGCAGGTATAAAATAGCAATGTGGGACAAGTTCAATAAGAAAGAGAGGTAAAAACTAAGTCCCAAAGTCACTGCATTACCAATAATCCCCCACTAAAGCAATGATGAAAATAAAACATAGTTCTGAGCTTACAGCGAGGTTTGACACTTAAGTGCTAGTGTCTTCCCATTGAACTAACACATAGTGAATCACCTAGTACGTGGACAAGTCTTAAACCTATAAGCTCAAGGATTAAGCCAAAGACACGCATCTTACCTCATAACAAAATGAGTTTCGTGATCAATACAATAACATGTCGGCCAATAGTAACCTCAGGACACTCATGAGTGCTTTAAAAAGACTGTCTATGTCTTTCATAGAGCGAGGCCAATCCTTCACATTCATGTAGGTGATTCCATCAAGTCTGTCTCCACATAGACCACCCTCAAGGGCTATGGAACTATTAAGAGCTCGTAAGCTCATCCTTATATTCATCAAGTGGTGGAACCATTAAGTCCGTCTCACAAAGACAACCCATCAATTTAGGCTATGGATCCATTAAGAGCACATAGCTCAACCTCAATATACACGGGTCATAGGAATGGGAAAGATGTGTACAAGTGTGAGTATTTCAAGGCTTCTTTTGACCTACAAATGTGTATCCTGTAGGAAAATCCCGGGAGGTACATCACATGTACCAGGTGCGGAAAACAAAACTTTTTTGTTACCGGGACTTCCCG
>JANZLH020000156.1:2860563-2877400 GCA_026770325.2 Erythroxylum fimbriatum | reverse complement strand
AATGACACCCCAACGACTTTTTAGACTTTCAAAAGTTAACTAGATTATTTAGGAAATTCTTGAAAATGATAATTAGTAAGGAAGTTGATTGAGCTATTTTAACAGCGAAGTGCATTATATAGTTGTAGTTAACGCTGACAAGTTGGGGTCAATCCCATAAGGGCTAGAGTTACTTTTACTTACTGTCTTTCTATTATCTAGTCTAATAAATTATTATGGTGATGATTAATCAAATACAAAGTTAAAATAAATAAACACAATTAATAAACTATAATAAAGATTAAACTAAGACATAATTAATAGAAATACTGGTACTTAGAGGCTTCTCACGCAATCATGATTTCACTAATCAATTTATTCTAAAGTTCACTAGAAAACGAATATTCTTCAATTATGTTAATATCTTTCTCATGACTATTAACACCTAATCCTAAGTTAATTTATTGAAACTTCTTTCTAATTAAAACTCCTAGAATTAGATTAATTGATTTATGAATTATACTATTAGGTTTGACTATAATTCAGAGTATTTATGTTGACATATCTCTACGTTTACATGTAACTCATTTCAATTATGATAGATCTATTCATATATTGGATTTCTCAATCTCAATTGCATAAAATCACACAAAAAATTAACATACCAGTAATATTAATTCAAGAATAATAAAAAAGAACATATAATTGAATCTCAATAAAACTTAAGAATAAATTATGTCAAATTCAAGTCACTACATAATCTATCTCGAGATTCATCTAACCTAGCTACCATAAAGGATTTAGTTCATAATTATAGAAAACAAAACATCAAAACCAGATGAAAAATTTGAAAACTGAAAAAAAATGATGAAATCCTTTTTTATCTTCATAAAATTTACTCTAAGTATGTTTCCTTACTTGTTCTTCGATTTTTATATCTTCTTACGTCATCAATTTATTTTCCACGAGCCTCCCTCCTACTTTTCCTTTTAATTTTGCCTTTTATAGTTTGAAAATTAGGGCTCTAGGTGCTACATAAGTATCAAAATGGGCGTGTTGGTGGCTATGTTGATTAAAAGGCACAAAGCTAACAGAGTGAAATTATTTATGCTTGTTTATTCACATACTTTTATTTATTTATTTCCTTTTTATATGTGGGGTAATGAAAATGCTAAACAATAATTCACATATAATTCAATGTACGTAAAAATTATACACAAAATAAAATAATACAAATAAAAAATCTATTCTCAAATTTAATGAACTAAATTGAAATCAATTTAACCTTCAAAACTCATAGCTATTTGCCTAAACAAATCAAATCGCAATCACAATCAAACTCATAATGAATTATTTTAATCAACATCCTTTCTAAAAAAAGCATTCCCGAATTATTCATTATTAAGTTATTTATAATGAAATTGATAAGCTTGACTGCTAAGTTCTTGCTTCACACTTAAATCATACATTGTCCTCAATGTACAAAACATGTAAGAACTATGAAAAATATTGGGAGAAGGTGAAGAAAATTTGTACTCCCGTGATAGTAAAAGATTTCCAACCTTCTCCAATGTCATTAACATCCATCTAGTACTAGTGAAATCTTCTCTAACTCCAACTTAAAGGGTGATGTTGCTTTCATAGCCTATAGAACTTAATCAAATCTTAAATAACAAAATTAGAACCATAAAAAACGATTTAAGGGAAACGAAAAGAAAAAGATCAAGCTTCGGAATAAGGTATAAATTAAGATTTATACTTTATTATGATTTAATTATTAATCATTTTAAAGAATTAAAGTGATCTTGGTTTTTGAGAAATTAAAACACTAAAAATTTTATAGTTATTTCGCTACGCACGAGATCAAAACCCAACCAGATTTTCCAACATAAAGTTCACATAAAGATAGCTTTGAGAATTCTTCAGTATCTCATAGGTACAATTGACTATAACATGACTTACTCATCTTTCAAAAACTTTAATTTAATGTGTTTTTGTAATAGTGATTTTTCCAAAGATTTTGATGACTAAAAACTGTTAATGGTTTTTTTTTTCTTTCTAAGACATAATGTAATCTCTTGCCATTCAAAGAAATAATCCATAGTCACACTTTTCATAAGTGGAGTGGAGGATATTCCAGGTACTTCCTATATTTGTCATAATATTTGGTTGATTAAGTTATTAAAAGAGCTTCATTACAGAAAATTGAAACAACAAAAATAATGATTAACGATAAATCGATTGAACCCTTAGCAAAGAATCTAGTACTCTATGATAGGAGCAAGTATGTTGACACAAGGTTTCATTTTATTCAAAATTTTGTTGCTAAAGAAGAAGATTAACTTGGAGTTTGTAAAGTTCCTTACTCAAGTTGCTAAAATTTTTACTTAGCCCTTGCAGTATGATATTTTTTAAAATTACATATAATATTTGGAGTTATACAAAAAAAAAAGTAGAATGTCTTAGAAATAAACTTGACTTTTAGAATTTTGCAACAAACTTGAAGGAGTAGTTAAATAGGCAAATCTTAATCAATTCAATTGATTTAAGATGTATTTTAAAGTTTTATGTGTCTATATTTAAATGAATTTAAACTTGAGTCATTTGGAGTTACCTTGATAGAGTTGTGGTACAATCAGGACATAATGGTCATTTTTTATGTTATGCAAATTTTATTGTATTATTAAAAGTATTTCCCTCTTTATATCCCATCATTAAGTGGCTTTAAGTTTACCAGTCTAGAATTCTCCACTAACATTATAAGTAGCTATATAATATTTCATCTTATATCAAGAGGAAAGAACAAAGGTTTTTATTGTTTATATGAATGTGTAAATATTTGTGAGTATCATATTTTTTGCAACAGAAACTCAATCTTGTTCACTTCAACATCCCAATATGATGTACGATGTATTTATATTTTGAAGAGTAGTTTATCTTGAAGAGAAGTTTATCTTAATACCAAATGCAAATAGTTCACATTTTAGATTTACAGAAAAACATTGAATTTTTTTAAGGATGTTCCTTTCTAAATTATATATTTTTAAAAAAAGTAATGATTTTTTAAAGGATGTTTCTTGATAAACTATGATTTTTAAATTTATTTAATAAATTGAAACTTTTAGAGATGTATGGAGTAAAGTTGAATTGTGCTAGATCGTTTAAGATATGAACCTTTAAAATCTTCTAGAGTCTGTTATTAGTTGAGTCCTATAACCAACTCTAACTAACTGACGTTCTAGTACATTCTTCAATTACTTCGTCTTGTTTAGATCCGTCTACTTCATCTGCGTCTTGCTTAGATGCGTCTACTTCGTCTACGTCTTGCTTAGATGCGTCTACTTCGTCTGATCCGTCTAAGACTATTCGTTTGAGACTTGATCCCTCTGATCTGTCTGAGACTTGATCTGTCTGTTTGTCTGAGACTTGATCCGTCTGATCCGTCTGAGACTTGATCACTTCGTCTGATCCATCTGAAACTATCCGTCTGAGACTTGATCCGTTTGAGACTTAATCACTTCGTCTGATCATCTCAGACTTAATCATTTCGTCTGATCCACTTTTGACGCTTCATCTTATTCAACTTTTACTTAAGTATCGTCTTGATTTGATGAATTGTGCCACATATTTTTATTTGCGCACTTAACAAATTCATTAAAATAGTTCACATACTTCTATTATTATTGTTATTTGAAACAAAAATGGTGATTTATTATCCTGTCATGAATAAGAGAAAAATAAAAATTTTCATGTTCACTTCGAATAAAAAATGGAAATGTGGATATGTGGATTTTTGGTCTGAATACCTGAGAGAAATTGCAAACTGAATAATGTTGTTTCTTTTGACCATAACTTCTTCTCTAGACATTCAAATGAGATGATTTTTGAACTAGAGACATAAGACTACAAATCATCTGAAGAAGTCGAATTTTGATTCAATCTCTAAGACTTTCAATTTCTGGATGGAAATTGAGTATAGTGTATTGTTTCAGAATGAGAACAGTCCTAAAATATTGGGAGAATAACTTTCAGATTTTTGAACTGAATTGAATAATTTTGGTATCATTAGAAACTTAAGAAATGAGAGAACAATTTTCTAGAAGAAGGCATTGCCAAATTACTTCATTTTCCTGGTCACAATGGTCATAGAAAATAGACCCGAAGATTTGGAATTTTGGGAGATGTTATAAAAAGAAATAAGAGTTTGGATAATGTTTGATCTCTTAATGTTGAATAACATTAGTGAATTAATTGTTATTATCAAAGTACCGAAGTTATGAGTGTATTGGGAATACAGATATTCATATGATTGTAGTTGTGATTCAAAGACAAGAAGTAATGGGTATCAAGTTAAAGTGAATGAGAAATTGCTATTGTGAGAGCAAATAATGCTAAGAATGAAATGACTAGTAATTGAGTTATAAAATGCGAATGTGGATATAGTGTGAAATCTGATAAGATACTCGGGATTGTTATTAAGCATGCATTGTACTTATTTTGTATACACATTTGTTCATAAATGAATACTTATAATTGTGCAAAGTTATTAATGTGTATGTGTGTGCAATATATATATTACATAATTTTGATATGCAGGACAAACGTCTACATTCAGGCATTTCCAGATCTTAAAAGCAAATGCTAATATGTAGCATACTATGAGTAACCTAGACCATCTCACTAAATTAATTGTTTGATTTTATTATGTTTAAATTATTGAATGAATGTGATTTGATTGTATTGATTCCGGATAATGAAGGTTCGATGAGTGTGATATGTGAATGAGATATTGAAGTGCTACTTGTATTGAATGTGACAAAATAAATGTTTCATGACATGATTGATTATGAGAGATGCATTCCATACATGAATGCATGATCAGATAATGAGAGTTGTGACTTGAGTAGCCACCGAAAACAAGCTTAAAGCTCCAAATGTGATTAAGAGCCAAAGGCTCACTATGTAAAATGAGCCCTGCATCCCTAACGGATAAGGAACAGTATGAATAAGCCTGGTATTCACAATGAATACGGGACGGTTTAGGCACTTGGTCACAACAACGTAATAATTTGAAAACAGTCACATGAGCATTTCATATGCATTTTAATAAGTATGTTTGATTGATTAAAATGCAAAATTGCCTATACTTAAGTGAGAATGTGATATGTGATCAATTATGCAAATATGTGAATAAATTGTTACATGCATTGATGTGATGCATGAATTGAGTGAACCATCGATAATGGTTACCTCATTGAGTTTGCAAAACTAACCCAAAATTTACAATTATTTTTCAGGCTCTGAAGAGTACCTTGTTAGACAAACGGGAGTATACCTACTACATTTAAGTAAGAGATAAAGGTCGGGATCAGATTGCGTTTGCATTTATATTTTCTTATTTTTGTATCAAATGGAGTCTTCCGAAAATTTTGTATCATGTGTATATGATTATTTCTATTTCGTAATAACTTTTCAAAGTGGAAATGTTTGTAAAAGAGATTGATCAAAGTGTAATGATATTTGTGATTTCAAGTTTTATTAAATAAAAGTATGGGCCCGAATTTGAATATTGATTTCTGCACAAGTGTATGAAAAAAATTGTACTGAGTTTTAATGAGTTTTGACTATTCTAGCATGTCACCCTTGCGGGATTTGCACTCAGACATCACTTAGGATGTCGGGCATGTATCTTGCAAGGGTGGGATGCTACAGTCACATCTATGACACATATATATTTTTTCAATTTTTTTGAAATATAATTAAAATATTGTTAATTAGTTGATTAATTAAAACATAATTAATTAATTATAATATATATTTAACGCTTATAATAATATAATATAATTAATTAAAATATAATTAATTAATTAACTAAACGATAAGTGATTGATTAATCAGTTAAAATATAATTAATTAATTACAGTCTAATTAATTTAAATATAATTAATTGATTAAAATTTGTATTAAAAATAATTAAAATATAATTGTTAAATGTATTAAGTACACCGTCCTTTTGATCCAACAGCTCCCACTTCCATCTCCTCGTCATGCCTGTGACTTATTAGTCACAGTCGTGACTTCGACTTTTTTATTGTGACTTCGACTTCCTTTCTTATTAGTCGCTACTAAGCACAATCATCTGTTTCATCCAATAACTCTGATTCTTTACGTTATTAATGTGGTAATTCGATGCACGATTATGAGTTAACAAGCCAAATTTTTGTTAAAAAAACCCTCACCGGCATGACTCAATAAGTCACGACGGAGAATGTCTCACGGGTGTGACTTAACATGTCATACCCGTGACATTCATTTTTTTATCATTTTACTTGCATCAACTTCTTAATGAGTTGACAACACATATATATTACATCTGTCCATTATATAATCATGATTATAATGTTGTGTAAAATATATAATAGAGTTTTTTTCTACCTTTTTCATCAACTGTGATAACAAAATCCCAATCGTCACTTACATGAACTTTTTAACAAAGTTCAGAATAGGAATTACATGCATCACATTAATAGAGTTGGCAATGACTGTTGGTGAGCAAAGGTTGACGCCCATTCTCAGTCCTTTGAAGATTACGAAATGTGTGTCCCATCATATCCTGTTAATCTTTCATTCATTGTTATTATCTTATGTAAAATATATAATGAAATTGTTTTATATCTTTTTCATCAAACGTTGCACGAAAATCCCAACCCGTGACTTACATGGACTTCCCTTTATTGTTATTTTTATTTTTTTAAACACCCTACTTACAAGAGGGGCTAACAGGGAATTGAACCTGAGACCTAACCGAAATCAAGTCTCGCTCTCAACCATCGAGCCACACCCCTTGAAGGTCCCTTTATTGTTATTATGTTGTGTAAAATAAACGATAAATTATATAAATTTTTATCGTTGTACAATTGTGATCGTACCCCACAAATTTCACTCGCCACATTAAACCTTTCAAATATGTCTTTTGAAATCGGTTTGTTTTTAAGGTTTTCTTCTTGTTAGTCCTATCACCACTTAGGTATGTTTTATTTTGCCAAATATTTTTTTTATATAAAATTGTATTTTATCTTTCTCATTTATCAGCTTTTCAATAATATGATCATTACATTTACCCATATCAATTGTTAAAGCAATAGTTTTAACAATAGGTTAAATATACACTTTTGCCCTTTTAATATAGTCAGTTACATTATATTGGCATAAAATCACTTTTTTTTCTTCTAATCCTTTATTAATTTCACACTATATGCACACAATATTATTATGTTGACTTTTTAAAATTTTCACCTTCTTTTTTAGGTAATAATTTGGTAAATCTTAGACCAAACGAAACAGTTTATTAGTTGATTAGGTTTGGAGCAGTAAAAAAAAGGCAAATATGAAATCCTACGGTAATATGAGTCCAAAATGAGAACAGACATTGGGATTATTTTCTAACAAACACATGACACAATTATGGTGGCATAGAAAAAATCACAATTGAGAAATCCATTCTGGTTGGGTCGGATATATCGGGCCCAAGTCCAATCTCTCAGGCCGATCGATCAGTCTCACCCCATAGATTGATTTGGGCTTAATCCACGCATTCATAGCCCGTTAGCACGAGGAAGCCTCCCATGCACGAACGTGAGAGACGTGAAGACCTAAAACCTAGCAAGAAATTCTATATAAGGTATCACCTTCTCTTAACAGAGGTATGCCGTCTAAAACTTAACTTTTTCTCTGCATTCTAGGAACCCTACCTCCACCAAATCACTAACTTGAGCGTCGGAGGGGCCAATCGGGATCTCACCCCCGACGTGCCTTCCTTGGTTTTGCAGGTGCTTTCTACGTGAAGATCATCGCAGGAGGTTGCCAATCAATGGATCCAAACGGCAACGCACCGTTCGGTCAGAATCCGACCGAACCAGAAGTCAAACGTCAGAACAGTAGGCTTGAGTTGGGACGAATAGCCCAAGTAGTAAAAACTTTTACTTTGCTCCGAGATCACTGACGATCTAGTACTGTTTACTCCGACGAAACTGCACCAGCAACCACCGCATGGGCCAGCACATTTGGATCTTCAACAAACCATCTCCAAGTCCTTGTAGACCAGTTTTAAACATGAAATGCAATGAGATGACCTCTAAACACGGAACACAAGGAACGTATTATGTTCCCTGGAGATAGATCTGGTTATGGGTCTGCAAGAGTTATGGTTAGATAAGATTTGGGTAGTGTTTGATGAATGGAAAGGGTATTTCGTTTGGCGGACCTGTAGTTATAGACTTAGGTTCTCTAAATTTTTTGAAGTCCATAGACTGTGATAGAATTATGCATACCTTCTTATTAACTTGGCCCCTTTAAATACACAGCAGTGGAATAACCCACCATAAGAACAGGAAATCATGGGAAAGTGAAGGCTACCCTCCTAACAGCATGGAAAGAAAATTCATTTCAAAAATAGCAACAGAACTTAAAAGGAGGAGCCATGACAGAAAATGTGCATAAACTTAGGAAATATGATCATATGCCTTTCATCTCGTTGTCGTCTCTTGAACTTGCCATGAGTGAATCTCTGGTAGACACTTGTAGTGCTAACTGAACGTCATCAATGAAATATGTTTTTATTCTATAGCAGGGAGCCAGAGTTAGTAACAATATACACAAGATATATACATACGAGAAGGTCAATCAATAACAAGAAGACTCCAGTGACTGCATCCGAATACTCTATTATTCCTGAGGATACTAGATCGTAGCCGACACACTGACATTCCTTCCTTACCTACCGCAGACTCAGAAAAGGAGGGCTAGAATCCAAATAAATAAATATGACTCACAACCAAACTAACATGGCGAAAAAAGTGCTCCCTAAAAGAACTTCACAGGGAGCTGACGAAGACAACGAAAAGCAGAGAATCTAACTGAACTTGATTTTATGGTTTTCTCTTCCCCCTGGACCCTTCTCTCTGATTCCGGAAGTGGCTAAGAAGCTGCTGTGCCTGAATTAAAGTTGCAAAACCATCCATCTTGCTCATTCAAATGACCGAAAAGAATGAAATGGCAGTATCAATCTTGTATATATAAAAGCATGAACATTCTTGCCATTTTCCCAAGTGGAAAAAATACATCCTGTGAAGCTGTTTCTATCTTTCTTTCTACCAAAAATTTGCTTCAGGAATACACGGGTTAAGTTTCAAATGAATAATGTCCACGGATATGATTTATTTGGTCAATCCGGATATAAAAAAGAAAAAAATTGGGAAAGGATTTTTTAGTTTACATTGAGGGCAATGACTTATTACCACCCAATTGAAAAAAACATCTTCATTAACTTCCCATGTTTTTTTACCTCGTCACTGGCACAGGCCACAAGCAGCTTCCATTTTACGTTGTTGGTATTTGATTATCAAAAATAAGACATGATACAGAAATGAAGTAAAGAGTTTAGCAGCATACCTTTTCCTTTGCTCTTGGCGAGCCTGACTGCGACAATGCAACAAGGGGTGGAACAGCCCCTTCTTGCAACACAAGAGTACAAAACTTGGGGCTATTAAGGCACATTTGCAACAATATGGATGCAGCATTTTCCTTTCCTCTCTGTGAGCCCGATTCAACAACTTCAACCAGTAATGGGATGCCTCCTGCCCTTGCAGTTGCCAGACATCCTTCCCCAATTGTGGAAAGGTTTGCAAGAAGAGCAACTGCCTTGTCAACCATCTGACTGACAGGTTCCAATAACTGAACAAGATGCTTAACAGCTCCAGCTTGAACTATACGAGCTCTGTTTTCGTGGAATATTGAAAGGTTAAACAAAGCAGTTGCAGCATCCTTTTTTCCTCTGAGAGTCCCAGAGCCTAGAAGATCCACCAAGGCTTTTACTGCACCAGAACGACCAATTTTCACCTTGTATTCTTCTAAAACAGAAAGGCTAAACAGAGTTGCAGCAGAATTCTCTTTTGCTCCATCATTTCCGGACTTCAAAACATGAACGAGTGGCTCAATCGCTCCAGTTTCTGCAATCATGGCCTTAATCTCTTCATTGATTGATAAGTTCAACAGCGCTGTGACAGCATGCTCCTGAGTTAGCTTCACTTCTGAGTATAGAAGTGAAACTAATGGTTTGATAGCACCACCATGGCCTATAATTACACGGTTCTCCATTTTGTGCTTTGCAAGAAGCCGTAATTCTGCAGCAGCTCTAGTGTGAACGTCATTTGATTGGCTTGTAAGGTCTTCAATCAGCTTCTGGACATGAGAATTTGTAGTTTTATCATCAGAACCTGAATCACGAGATGGAAGGGAGCACGCTACATTAGCTTCTGTCATTTGCTTTCCTGATAACCAGGGAGAAACTTTAGCTTCCTTATTTAATGGAGGCACAGCAGGACATGCAGAAGCAATATGTTCCGGAAGGCCATTCAAATATTCAAGCTTGGCCGATATCTCCAAGACCTCATTTGATGCTGGTGGCAGATACTCAATACTGGAAATGGCGCTTGAGGTTGATTCACTCCTGCTGTGAGTATATGACAATTCATGGGATGGGCGATCCAAGTCTCCAGCCTCCCTGATTTCAAACCCATTTGCTTCTCCCTCACTTAATTTGGATGAGACATTAGACTTCTGCTTCTCAAAACCATTTCTAACTTCAAGAGATGATCTTGATGTCAAATTGCTACTGTGAAAGGAACCATGGAAACTATCCGAAGCAATGAAATCGCGATCTGATGGGTTTGAGAAAGAATTGCACTGAGACTTACTGGGAATCCGTATTTCGTTTTCATCACACCAATTAGCTATCATTGCCTTGACAGTGTAATTGGGTATGAGATTTGTATGACTAAGTGTTTGACGGGTCTTTGGGCAAATGGTCAATCCATTATCAAGCCAAGTCTGAATAGCAGCCCTATCAAAAGTTTGTCCTGAAGCTACAATCACTGGATCCAGCATGAGCTCCAGTGATAGTGGACAACGGAAGTATGAAGGGATTACAACACCAGTCCTTGGTTCAAAGTGCTGGTCTTTAAGCAAGCAATTACGTATATGAGCAATGAGATCCACAATTTGATCTATTTGGTCCAAGTCTCTCTTCCCTTTATTGACTTGAATCTTAGTTCTTTCCTTTTCCACTGCTATACTTTCTCTCAACAGTTCCTGGTCTGATGTTAAACTAAGTGATTCAATAATCGTTCTAAGATGATCAGTACAAGGAACGATATCATCTCTTTGACTTCGAACAGCTTCTTCTATATGTTCAGTTACTTTCTCCTGTTGGATACAACTAATTTCCTCCATGCATTGCTGAAAGAATTTAAAAAAAAGTTAGTCTGTCATGCTCATTTGATAAGTAGAGGTGATTGCGGTTTGTGATTGTGAGGTAAGGGCCCTATTGTATGATCTCGTCACTGGACGATTAAGGGAAAAATCCAGCTTCCTTCCCTTATTGGTGTTCTTCTCTTTGGAGGAAGAACCAATGTTGAATGAATATTAGCTAGCTCTTGACAGAGCTAGCTGCATAAATTACAGCTAAAGTAACTAATGTTTTTTTTTTAATGATTTCGATACCTTTATTCACTGATAATTCTGCTGTTATATAGGCAGAAATGGAAAACAACAATCCATCTAACTAGGACTCCTATTATAGTAGAACTCTATTAAGAAACAAAAAACCAGAAAGGATCTTTCAAAAGCTAACCATCCTTATCCAAATACTATCCTAATCTAATCTTCTATTATTTCTCCTGTCTAACTAAATTCTCCAGCTTATCAACCATTACCCAACTTCTTCCCTCTCCTTTGATAAGTTCTACCCACAAAAGCATTCTTATCATTGTGACTACAAGTCGCATGTTCCAAAAGAGTCAGGAAAAGACATGAAAACAAATATTAACTACAACTGATTAAGACGACTCTTTATAGCAACTGTTTTGTACTAAAGAAACCAATGAGAATGAGAAACTGTGCTGCTATACACACCTGGACAGCAGTTAAAGTTGAAGTAGATGCAGAAGGCCGCAAGAATCTAGCAAATATGTGGCAGAGTTCTAGTGAAGAACTTTTCATTTTCATAAACAAGGCTTCACTCTGGCAAACCTGCAAGCATAATTTTGCAAATTACTAGTCTGACACACTGACTACTAATCCACCAATAAAGATTGCTGCTTTCTTTGCAGCCACAAGTTGAGTTTTGCTGCTTTAAGCCTAAAAGAAATTTAGATGATCAAAACATCAAATATATTAAACATTTCACATAGATTAGAAAACCTTTTTGGGTAAGAAACTGTAAACAGCATTATTTAAGGAGACCAAATCATATATCTTTCAACTCTATTAGCACAAGAAGTACTCACACTGGAAATTTTGCTCATTCTAGGACACCAGTTCTCCAAAAATTCTCGTGCCTCGTTAACAGTTGCATCAAAATTTTCACACTCTTCACGTATGACTTCCTTGGATGATTCATTGTGATCAGCAACCTCATCAAGCAGTGGTTTCAGATGCTTTAAAATCAGTACCATGCTCATATAATACTTTTGAACTGCCATAGGTTTCCTTGACCAGCAGGAAACTAGATGAATGAAGCGGCATATGCTGTTTATAAGACATCTTGTAGATGTGTCCATTTGACCAGGTTCTGCTAAAACAGATAACAAGAATAAGTGCATAGAATCCATAAAAAAATTATATTGGTGTCACTTGCAGCATCTTAGAAATCAGAATTTGCAACTGCAGAATGAACTTTCCACTTGACCACAGTCTTACAACGTTGATATGCTTGTAGCCCTAAAGGACAAGTTCTTGCCTATCATCATAAAGCAACAAGAGAGAATTTAGAGGGGAAGATAAAAACTGCCACCGAATAGAAAATCTGGTAAAGGTTAAAGTTGTACCCCAAGGCTACACCCCTATTTGAGTACTATCTCCCATGAGCTAGGGAGTGTAATCTGATTAATCAAAGATAACAACAATCATAGCAACACAGTCATTAAGGTCTCCCAATGATTAGCACATCTGTGATGATAACCCACACAACAAAATATTTCAGCCCTCCTAATAAGACCAATAAAAACTATGGAAGACCCAATTGGTTTTATACCACTTTTCTTTTAGATGTTGAACCTCATAGCACATGGATACTCTCAATCTACCCAACAAGGTCAATAAATGGCATTAAGACACAAAGGAAAGCTGTTTCCTAAACAAAACTAATTATTTAGTATGGCATTCCATTTCATGCATCATCTACAATTAGATGAATGTAACAATGTGGCATACTCTGTAGAGAGCTTCCAGGAAACTCAGTGATAACAGTAAATTGATATTTTTTGAAGTAGTGAAAATTAATTGGCAAGCATTTTATGATGAGACCCAGAGCAGTTCCTACGAATTTTGGACATAAATCAGCGTTTATTCAATTCAAATAGAATAGAACAACTTTGGGAAAACTAAGAGCACCCTTAAATTTTATGCGACTGATATATGGTTATCCCATGTTAATTTTCTCTATGTTCGCAACTTTTCTCACCAAAAAGTACTCTTCTAGTATGTCCAATAACTGTACCTTATCTACTATATAATCCATTTAAGTTATTCTGCTATTATCATCCTCATTTGTGGAAAACAAAGAAAGAACGACATGTATCCATGAATTCCATGTGCAGAATGAAGGCACATGATAAAATCCATTCCAGTGCTTATTTCGTTGCTAATAGAAACTGAATAGTGAATAGAAACGACAACACAAACTTCAACTTCTAGACAAGAATATGAAGTAAGTTCCATTTGTCAGAATCCAAGAACACTGCATGACCAATCAGAATAACTTCACTGTTTCCTGGGAAACAAAAAGAACAAGAGATCTAAACAAGTATGTCTCAACAAAAGGAAAAACAAAAACTGAGTTGTCTCTTTTTAGTTTCCGGCGCTAACCAAGATGACACATGAATCCACCAAGTGAAAGCAGCTCTATAACTTGAGTCATTTTAAAAAAAAATCATTCATGAGATTTTGATCTCACGGAATCATAAACTTCAAAAAATGGCCACGCACCCTCAAAACAAATTCACATGGTATCCCAGAAAACGTTCACGAGCTATAAATCTGTAAAAGCAAGCAAGTCCTGAAAACGCCATCTCTACTCTTCAATACCTGATCCAAACCAAGGAATTAGTAGAGAAGGACAACATTGAAGAAAACAAAAGTTGCAGCCTTTCAATGAGATAAAAAAAGCAATACCTCCAGAAGAATATGATGGTGAAGTCAGTGAATTGAGGAAAGAATAGATCTTGGTGAACATTGGCATGCAATTCCTACACAAATGTTTAAAGATTGAACCTTGAAACCATCACACTATAGCCCCCCGCTTTCATTACAAAGTTGCAAGAGAGAGAGAGAGAGAGAGTAGAACAGAACAGCTTACAAGAACTAGGCAACAAATAATAACATATTAAAAGAAAAATAAAAATAAGGGGGTAAAAATGGTGGGTCCCTTCATGGTTGGTTGCAGATTTGTTGGCTTTGGTCGGGAAAGGGAGACTAATTTAAGAATCATATGATGAACTGTTGAGGAGAGGAGGAGGAGGAGGAGGAGGAGGAGGAGGCCTGCGCAGGAGAAGGATGATGAGGTTGTTAATTAAAGCAAATGGTATGCTATTCATTCCATTTCCATTATGGTTATATTATAATTAGTTTTTGTATAAAAATTTGTTATTCATGTGTCCAAAGACGGACAGACGACAGACAAGTACCATGATTCCTTTGTAGTATCCCTGTCCACCAAATGACTAATCTACCCCTCAACATCTTGTTGTCGCCTCTCTGAAAGTATGTTTAAAAGTTTAGGATGGAATGGAATGGAATGACAATTAATGGATCGGAATAGAATGGAGTGGAATGAAATGAAAAGAAATGGGTCACTCCATTATTTTGAAGTTTAAATAAAATAAGAGAGACACTCATTTGACCATTGTTTAGAAGTGATACTAAAAATAAATAGAATGGAATGACTTGTAATACTTTTTTTCCAAATTACCCTTGTAATAAAATATGCATAGTTGTCATGAAACACATAACACATAATAAGCGCATGTCCATCGATAAACAAAGAAGACGACACCAGCATCAATAAAAATTTCTGATTTCTTCACATACAAAAAGTGTCAAGAAGATGAACACAGAAGAATAGTCGATGCTTACATGATGGAACGAAGACAAATGACCCTAGTAGTTGTGGAGGAAAACGTTCGTCAATGGAAGACGCCAGTTGAAGGAGAAACACAATGAACATAGTAACATATAGCCGCGTAGGTATTTGCTGGACTAGGGTTGTAATTTCATTAATTTTTTGAGGGTATTTTTGTCATTAGATTAGGTTTGGAAGACAAGCCATGTCATTCCATCCTTGATCCCCAATTTGGGAGGTCACAAAATATTAGATTTTGGATGGCAAAGGATGGCTTCCAAAACCATTAATTGCCAAGTCATCCTTTGTCATTCCATCCTGTTTCAAAATAGACTCCCAAACAATGGCCTGAGTCATTTGGGTCATTTCATTCTATTCCCTTCCATCCCTCCACTTACATCCAAACATACCCTGAAGCTTTCTGTTTTTGTTAATCCTCGGTGATTATGGAGGTCTCGTAGGATATACCAACTCTAATCTTAAAATCAAAGCACTCACGTACCCAACGTTCATGTCATATTCTTACGCCTAAAAGTGGACAGAATATGTACCAACACCTCTTTTGGTAAACAATTAGACCATACATCTCTCCTTTCCTTCCCAATTCTTTGTCTTGTAGCACTCTCTTATTAGCTCATTTCATTATATGATGTCCAATATCCTTATATTAGATTGCAAATTCGAACTTGAAGAAACTATAGCTAGACGATTGTTTTTCAAATTTTCGGCGTATAAGTTTAAAAATTTTAAGAAATAAAACTAACCATGAACTTGCGGGGTCTTCTGCCCTTAGAGATTTCTAACTTAACGTATTATTCTGCAGTTGTAGATCTGAAATCACACAGTTCCAATTTGAAACTTCGGATGTGGATCATTTTCAAAATGCTTCATATTCCTAGAAAATGAATAGTAATAATCGGAGAGCAAAATGCAAATTGCGCATGCACCAACGTGAGAAAATCAATTCATTCGCCTAAGGAAGCAGAAAAGAAAGTGGGAGAATGGTTCAAATCATGAGTCCAGATTTTCTGCCTAGTTTTATGGTGTCTTATTTTGTCCCATGAATCTCAGCCATTCATTTATGTGAGATTCGCGTGGGTACCGTATAAATAAACGCGGGACCTACATAAATGAATGACCGAGATTCATAGGACAGAATAAGACACCATAAAATTACTTTTCTGTTAGCTCTCGGCTTCATCCATAAATTTCTCATTAACTCGATTTGTAACAGAAAGCAAGACAGACTCTTTCAAGGGTTCGGATTATAACTTGGCCCTTATATAATCCCCTACCGTACCATAAATAATAATGACAAGCTTATTCAAATAAGAAAATCTATGCTGTCTGATACGTTCAGAGATACCTTTTCCTCTCCTTTCTGAAACGATAAACTCAAGATTTTATAGACAGTTCATAAAGTCCTTGAAAATCTTGATCACTAATTTTATTTAGGTAGTTTGAATGTCCCATGGAAGCAGACATTGAGGCCCCAGACTCTTAGGGCATGTTTGGTTCACAAGAATAGGAATTCTATTCCTAGCATATTCCTAAAATTTTCCTATTCTTTTGTTTGGTTAGACAAAAATGTCAGAATACCTAATCCTAAGATTAGGTATTCCTCAATTTTTAGGAATAGCTAAAGATCATCAAAAGGTATCTTTAGCTATTCCAAGAATTGAA
>JANZLH020000156.1:2812996-2827652 GCA_026770325.2 Erythroxylum fimbriatum | reverse complement strand
ATTTACTGGTTTCTGATGTTGTGATTTTAAATTATTGCAATGCCATGAGGATTATTAGTATAAATGTTCTGGTGGTGTACCTTATCGTGGGATATACGTCGGAGCGACCTTCGGGTTTCCCGTTGTGTACCTTATGATGAGGGGGCGCTACAGTAATTGCTTCATTCTCTTTCATGTTTAGAGACTCAAAATCTCCCTTCAAATTCAGCACTTGCATTTACCGGGTTCTGTCACTTCCTTGACACTCTTCTTTCAATTTATCCCAAGCTTCCTTTTCTGTTTTGCAAGTTATGATCCTGTAGAAAACAAAGTGTCGTACATAATTTTGAATGAGTGTCTTGGCTTTGGATTTTTTCACTTTTTCTTCACTGTTGAACTTGATTTGAGCCATGGTGGGATCTCTGGGTAAAGGAGGCACTGTTCTATCTTCTGTTACAACTTCTCAAAGATCAAAGGCCTCCAAATAAGACTGTATTTTTACTGACCACATTTGATAGTTTTCACCATTGAAGACTTCTGGAGGATTTAAAGCAATGCTACTAAAGGACATTTTGATTATGGTTTAAAAGAGGTTTAAAAATAGATGTAGATATGCTACTGCAAAGTGTTTAAAACAAGTTTGAAAGAGGTTTTAAAAATTGTTCAAAAGACAACAACAAACAAGTTGAAAATATGAGAAAGTTGCTACGGTAAAATTGATTAAAAAATAGATTCAAAAATAGTAGCAATAGCAAGTTTAAAACAAAAGTATGTAAGCTACTAAAACTATATCAAAATAATTGCAATAGTTAAAAATTTTAGACGTTAGTTTTGTGATTAAAAAAAAACTAGATCAAAAATTTTTTTTGCAGGTCCTATATATAGACTAACTAAAGCTCTGATACCACTTGTTAGTTTTAAAAGAACAACAACAGTAAAAAGAAAATCTAGAGAAAAATCGATAATGGATTTCTTCATTCAAGACCAGTAATTTATTCAAAAAAAAAAGAAACAACTCTTCCCTACTTGAGATGCCCAAAATTCTGGATTGTTACAACTGAAAAATAAAAACAGAAAACATAATCTTAAGAAGATTTTATGTAATCTAAAATATGATATTTTGAAAAAACAGAACCTTTTGGAACTAAAATGCCAGTTGCAGTTGTTCATCAATAAGGAAGTCAACTTTCTTTTGCTAGTGGCGGCCTGTGAGACGACCCCTTTTCAATAGATGAATATCACATAATTTGCAGAAGTGGAACAACATGAATATGATATATTTTCACAAGAAGTTAGTGCAACCAAAGCTGTCCTACAAATTACAAATGTGTAAATGACATATTTGGGTGAGATATTTCACGAAAGTTATTAGGTGACGTTCTGTATTATTGTGACAACCAAAGACAGATTTTTGCTAGATCAAAGTTCACCTTAGCTATTACTATTAGCGGTAGTAGTTATTGTAGGTTATATTGGTTATTTCAATTATTTAGTTATTTTAGTTAGTTGTCCTAATCTTTTTCCTTTAATGGTTATTTTGATTGGACAGAGCTTAGTAGTTATAACTTACTAACTTGTGTAAAGATTAGAACATGGTAGTCTTTTCTTTACAGGCACAGCTAGGATATAATTGTTAGAAATGTCTTCTAACTTTTGTCTTCAATAATCTATATAATATGGATAGAAAGGGTAGGTTAGCTTGGTTTCAATTCAATCCCCTCTTTCGTGTATTATATTATCATTAATAAAAGTCCCTCACTTCACTTGTGTATATTATGTCCTAAAATGAATATATATATACGGAATATATTTGGTAAGAAATGGTTGTAGACTTACAAAACAATCATATACACCATGTTCATTTGCTAAAGTCTCAAAGTTCGATATGCACGACAAATGTTGAATGTGGTTGACATAATTCTTAAGTGAAATGTACATTACTGATTTGAAAGAAATTCGTTGCGATATGATAGGTTGATTTGATTTATGATAGTTTTAGCGAAAGTGGTGGGAAGGGATTAATGATAATAGTGAAACGCTACATTTTAAAGTGAAAATTTTGGTTGATACATCTTAAATAAATGAAAGTAAAACTCATGTTTAACATAAAGGGAGGAGATTGTTGGTTCTCAAAATCTTGGATTATCAGAAAATAAGAATCAAAATCCAAGTGTTTAAAAAAAAAAAAAAAGAGGTTAAACGTTTAAAATATTATAATTATTTTTCCAACACTCAAGTAATAAAATTGGATATACATATTCTTAAAATATTAAAAACTGATATATGTTTTAGCACAAACCTTAAAGTTCAAAAAGATTATTTTTTCCTTATAATTTTAATGCTTTTAAGAGTTTACTTAATCAGTTTTCCGGAAATTAGTTGTGTTTCAAAACCTTATTCATTAAAGGCGGTCCAGGTCCAGTTCTGAAACAGACTTGCAGTCCTACATACAATAGGATAAATTCCGACTAAAGATGGCCATAAATTTGCTTAATGCAGTATTAGAACTGGAAGTCAATAATGAGTATTTCCAGGTTTGAAATGTAAGATTTCACATTAGAGAGGTCCAAGAAAAGTGTTACAAGCAATATTCACACATTACTGACAGTGATAACTCCGTCCTCATCACATACAATGGGGAATTGTACGGCAAGCTATGCATTGCCAAAACTTTATTTCGAAAACCAACGGACATATTATCAATCTTAAAACCACAAAGGTAGGGTCGATCAAGTCTTCATATGTGACGATGGAGGTAAGTAAAGAGCTACAGCAACAGCAACTGCAGTGGCAGATATAGCCAGCATTCAACTCCCATTACCTCTTTTCCTGGTCTGGAATCACAAATTACAAAATTGTTCTAAGGCAATCGTAAGTTAAAAACTCCAGGTTGCACATGAGCCAGTTTGTTCTTTTCAGGGCAAAGGAAGACAGACCGTATAGCTTGATTGCAGCACCCTGGCAAAAATAATTTACCCTCCCACTACGAATAAGTTTAAAAACAAATGAATTTTTTATATATATATTTATGGACTAGAAACTAGAAAAGCATCAATTGGGAAAATAAGTTAGCTCTTACACAAACCATTTCTTGAAGCTTTTGTGGGCAGAATCTATGCCTTGTGATTTTTTGCCATCTCCTCCACATCTAGCTCCACTTCTAATACTGGTGCATCCTTTTGCATGCTAAAATGACTGGTACATGGAATATAGTACTTCAAACCCATAATAGGCATTATCAAGCTTAACATAGTTTTAACAGTAGAGACTAGCAACTTACCTATTCAGCACAGGACCATGATCTACAGCAGTTTGGAGGCAATATATAACTCGACCAACTATGTCTGACATGGCAACTGGCCCAAATGTTCGACTATCATTAGCTTCCTGAGTTCCCTCCAGAAAATATATGGTGAAGATAATCAGATTTTGCCAAAAATTCCATAAAAACACATGCTCTTTGAGATATGTCACCAACAGTATATAAAAGCAGCCTACATCTTGAACTAACGAACCTGAGATCACTAAATGTTTCTCGAATGCGGAAAAAAGAAAAGGGCTTTGCTGTTCAGACACTTGATTGTGCCTAATTAGTGTGAAGAGTGTATATTCCTTAATTGTGGAATTAATTGTATTTTCCCCAATTAGTAGGATTCCCTAATTAGGGGGATTCCTATGTTTTAGGTGGTAATTAGGCGTGCAAAATGTATATGTATAAATAATCTATACATTGTTTGTATAATATGAGCCTTTTCTCCCAACTTTTCCTCATGGTATTAGAGCCTTAGGGTTTTTGAGGAAAATTGTGCCGCTGCCTTCATTGCAATTTCTAGCAGTCTTCATTGCTGCAATCTCCAATCATAGTGCAACCTTCAATGGTGCACTTTCCCAACCAAACCATACTCCTTTTCATCATTGCGATTTCTTTTTCTTTCAACTCTAATCACAAACCTCACCCGATTCAAACTACAATCGCAAAAGTCATGTCTGAAATCACAGAAATTAATTCTATCCAAAAAGCCACCCAAAATTCTAAAGTTGTTCAATCAAAAGGTGAGCTTCCAAACACATCAGTTACATACTGACTGAATGGTAAGAAATATCTAAAGTGGCCTCAACTAGTACAAACCATCCTCAAAAGGTAAAGAAAAACTGAGTAACCTATTGGGAACTCGTCTCGAACAAGGAGAATCAGGTTTCAAAGTTTGGGATGAAGAGGACTCTCTTATTATGTCATGGCTACAGAGTTCTGAGACACCTGAAATTAGTGATACCTGCATGTTTCTCCCAACCTCAAAAGAGATTTGGAGACAATTCAACAAATTTACTCTAAGGTTAAGGATGTTGCTCAAGTATATGAAATAAAGGTAAAAACCAGAACAACAAGACGAGGGAAATCAGTCACATAATATGCCAATCTATTATAGAGTCAGTTGCCAGAATCGGATTATTAGAGACCTCAAAGACAGCCTTTGAAGTACAAACTTTAAGAAATCAAGACACACACCAAAGAAAGTTGCTTGAAATTGCATGGTAAACCCCCAAGCTGAGAGTGGGGCAACAAGGGAAACTAGTCTTCTAATTCGGCCTACATCACTCAAAATAATCAAGAAAAGCTATAGGAACTGGGGGAATTCAGCAGTGAAGACACAGACAAGCTTAGAAGGCTACTGCGTCAGCTAAATAAAACATCACATGTGAGTTCGTTAGCTCCGACATCACTCAACATAATCAACAAAAGCTACAAGAACTGGGGGAATTCAGCAGTGAAGGTATTGACAAGCTTAGAAGGTTGATGGGTCAGCTAAGTAAAACATCACATGCGAGTTCATTAGCTTTGTCAGGTAATCCTTGCTGTTCAATTGGATTTAATGTCTTCCAGAAATCCTTGTCATTTATGGGTCGTAGATTCAGGCGCTGCAAACTACATGACCAACTCACTCAAGATTTAATGTCTCGCAGAAAGCCTTTTGTCGTTATTGGGTAATAGATTCAGGCATCACGAACTACATGACTCACTCAACAATCAATTTATAGTTTACACTCTTTGTCCAAGTAATAGAAAAGTTATTATTATTGATGGGTCTCTTATCATTGTTGTTGGCATAAGAGACATAAATTTTCCATCAATCATATTAGAAAATGTCCTTCCTGTTCCTATGTTTCAAAACTGGGAAAAATCTGAATAAACCCCTGTTAATCACTTATAGTTTGAGATAAAAATAATTACATAAATATCCCCAGTTAAATAGAAAATAATAGCAAATACCTAATTACAGGAATGCACATAATTAACTCCTAAAAACCAAACCTAAAATCACAACTATCAATAACTCCCCCTCAAGATGGGATATGAACATCTGCCATGCCATCTTGCATACTAAGGAATGAAACAATCTATTACATAAGCCCTACTAAATACATATGCTAATTGACTCTCTGAATTTGTATAGCTGATTCTAAGGTTTTGATCATCCAATTTTTCTTTTATAAAGAATAGATCAATCTCAATACGTTTTTTATGATCATGTTGGACTGGATTACGAAATGCTAATAAATGCCTTCTTGTCACACTGTAGCAACACAGACTTCTTTTTAAGATGTATATCTTGCATTAACTTTTTAAGCCATTGAAGTTCACATAGCCATAGTTCTATATTCTTCTTCAGCACTCGATCTAGCAACGACATCATATTTTTTGCTTCTCCAGGTGACCAAATTCCCACCAATGAAGGTATAATAACCAGAATTAGATCTTCTATTATTAGGAGATGCCGTCCAATCAGCATCAGTGTATGCCATTCGAGAAGAGTAATCCCTTACCAAGACTAAATTTGAGATGCCTCAAAATCTGAAAAACAGCATCAAGATGTGTAGTCTAAGGGCTCTGTGTAAATTGACTTACTATACTCACTGCATAGGCGAATTTTAGGTAGTGTATGAGATAGATAAATCAATCTGCCATTCAATTTTTGATGTCGATCAATGTCAACCTGTTCTCGAATATTTTCCTTTAATCAATGATTGGCTTCAATTGGAGTATCAGGAGGTTTACAGCCTAATATTTCCGTTTCTTTTAGTAGGTCAAGAACATAATTTCTTTGGGAGATAAATATGCCCTTTTCTGATTGAGCAACCTCTATGATACAATTAGAAAGTCTAAAAGGACGCGTTTATAAAATCGAGTATTGGCAGCAAGTGTCTTGAGACGTGGAGACTTTGCAGCAGATGACTTGGTCTACAACTTGCCTAAATAAGTCAAGTAGTTGTTAATAAATTAAATCTCTGTTGCTGATTTCTTGCTATTAGCCGTTGCCTTTACTCTTATTTAGGAAATTAGATATTACTTTCTTGTATTTAATTCCTTGAAAAGCAATAAGATGGGACAGAAAAGAAATATTCGAACATCACTTGTGGTTCAATTCTCACCCGAAATAGAATTCAATTCGCCATCACAAACTTAAAAGCACAGTTTGCTATTCAATTCTCCATCACCTAGGACATGTTGTTACTCCAAATGGCATTAAAGTTGATCATGCAAAAATCGAAGCTGTGCTTAACTGGCCTTCACCAACTAATATTACTCAATTACAAGGTTTTTTGAGCCTCACTGGCTATTATCGAAATTTTGTGCAAATTATGGTGTAATAGCCCGACCCCTCACCAACTTGTTAAAGAAAGGGCAATTCTTTTGGACAGATGAAGCAGCCATAGCCTTCCAGCAACTAAAGTGCGCCATGACCACTACACCAACACTAGCCATGCCCAATTTCGATGAGCCCTTCATTGTTGAAACTGATGCTTCAGGCGAAGGAATAGGAGTGATCTTATCACAACAAGGGAAGCCTATAGCATTCACGAGTCGAGCCTAGGGTAGCAACAAGCTATCTTGGTCGACTTATGCTAAAGAAATGTTAGAAATTATTTATGCCATCAGAATGAGGAGACCATACTTACTTAAAAGTTCTACATTCATACCGATCAACAAAGCCTCAAACATTTGCTTGAATAGAGATTTAATTTATTAACAGCTACTTGACTTATTCTAGGCAAGTTGTAGACCAAGTCATCTGCCGCAAAGTCTCCACGTCTCAAGAAACTTGCTACCAATACTCCACGTACTTAGTCCACATACTTGGGATTTTTGAAATGTGTCCTTCTAGACTTTCTAGTTGTATCACTCTATCTTAAGAAAATATCTTAGTTTGCCCAAACCTTTAATATCAAACTCATTGGCCAAATATTTCTTCAATCTAGTGATTTCTTCTTGATTGTTACCTGTCACCATTATATCACCAACATATAACATAAAAATGGAAATCTTATAGATGCTTGATGAACGTAGTGTGACTTGCATTACTTTGTTTGTAGCCAAAAGCAATCATTACTTACTGAATCAATCAAACCATGCTCAAGGTGATTGTTTTAAATTGTATAAAAGCTTTCTTTAAATAACATACTTCCCTTAAGTTTTTTTATTAGAAAACCCGGTGGAATCTCCATATAGACTTCCTCTTCCAAATCACCACATACGAAAGCATTTTTAACATCAAACTGTTGAAGGTCCCATCCAAGATTAGCTAAATAATATAAGAGGACTCTTATTGGATTCATCTTGGCAACAGGTGCAAATGTTTCTTGGAAATCAATCTCTAGTTTTGGGTAAAACCTTTTAACACTATTTGAGTCTTTAGCCTCCCAATAAAGCCATCTACCCTATGCTTTACCGTGAATATCCACTTACATCCTGCTGGCTTCTTCCCTAATGGAAGATTGACAAATTCCCAAGTTTTATTCATTACCAAGGCTTTCATCTCTTCCACCATGGCATCATTAACAAATTCCTTCCACCCTTGTGGTAAAGAGATAAAATGCAAGGAAGACAAGAAAGCTCTATAGTTTGGGGGCAGAACATCATAGGTAACAAAGTTATCATATGGATAATGGGAAGGAATTTCAACGAAGGAGCAGGAAGAGGTAAATGATTGGATGCCACAGAAATTGATCCAAGTTGGATGACCAGATGATTGGCTATAATATAAAGAGTATTATTTATGCCATCCTCCTCCTTTTTCTTACGTGCATTCAACTACAAATTAGGTATGTCCAATCTAGGGGCGGAAATGGGCCAGGACGGGCCTGGGATCTTGACCCGAGGCCCTACAAGGCATGGGGCTATTTGCCCTGAACACAAACCAGAATAGGCCAAAGGCAACCCGACTTATTAAAAAAGAAAGTTTCAAAAACGTCATTTTGTCATCATCCGTCAGGCCTCGGGCTCGATTCTGGTCAACCAAAGCCTTACCAGTTGACTTCCCATGCCGGGCTTGGGTCCAATTGCCAAGCCTAGTCCAATCTACTTGTTACCAGATCAGTTTTTGGTCCTCTAACAGAATAAAAAATCTTATCAATTTTTTGGTCCTCTAATGGAATTAGAAATCTTATCATCGTTGCTTCCATGCTCAAGAATAGGCAACTCAAGAATAGGTTGAACAGGAGAAACCACTTCCACATGATAATTCCCCCCTAAAGATGTGACAGGATGAGAAGGAAAGAATGCTTCTACCTCAAGAAAAGTGATATCCATACTCATAAGACTTTCTAATGGTTGGATGATAGCATTTATATCCCTTTTGAGTAGGAGAGTATCCAACAAAAACACATCTCAAGGCTCTAGGACCAAATTCTCTCCTAGTGTTTTTGTGCACAATACAAACACACCCATAGAATTTTGGAGGGATAATCTAAGAGTTATTACATCAAATAAGTTCTATCAAACATATAAAATTCAAGGTCTTTAAAGGCATACTGATAAGATAAACAGTGGTAAGAACTGCATCACCACAATAAGTCTTAGGAACATTCTTAATGAACATAAGAGCCTTAGCAATTTCTAAAAGGTATTTGTTTTTCCATTTAGAAACACCATTTTGAGCACCAATATTAACGCAACTAGTTTGTTGTACAATCCCATGATTGTCTAAATAGATAAGAAAGGTTTTCTCCATCAGTACCATTATCAGTGCATAAAATTTTCACCTTAGCACCAACTTGTATACTAATCATCCTATGGAAGGACTGGAAACACGAGATCATTTTTTGCAAGCATTAAATACACCCCCATCATCCTATGATAGCAATTAATAAACATCACATACCATTTATAATCAGACGAGAAACTATCAGGCTGCACCACACACATCAAAATGAATCATCTCAAAAGGGACTAAACATTCATTATTTATTGAAGGATATGAAGTTCTAGTATGCTTAGCAAGTTCACAAGCATCACAAACTAAGGTCTCCACATTACACTGCTTAAATAAAAGAGAATAGAGCTTTTAAAAAAGAAGGATGACCCAATCACCTATGCCACTAAATAATTTGGTGCTGACTTGATGTATACTCACCTAATAAAGCATGAGCTCGGTCCTCAACTAGTCGATATAGGCCATTGTGCACTCAACCATAGCCAATCATTTTCTTGGTGCTTAACTCATTCAATTATACAATTCAAATCTCTTGTAAGAGCACTAACAAACAGAAGATTATGTGAAAAACAAGAAATATGTAAGGCAAATGGTAAGTTGCTGGAAGGAGTATAGCTCATAGACCCTTTCCCAACAATAGGATATAAAGAGCTGCCAACTATACAGACTTTATCACGACTTGAAAAAGAATAATAGGTGAAGAATTTTGTTTCAAGCAGTAGTCTTATGATATAATACTCCAGAATCTAAAATCCACGAGTCATCAAAAATATCATAGATATTTTGAACAATATGCCTAATATTAAAAGCTGAATGTGCAAGATAAGAGGAAGGAGTGGAAGGAGATTCAAGCCTGGCCATAAGAATTAGAAAGTCCACCAGAAGGATTGGTTTCTCTTAGTAGTTTAATATCAAGAATTTCAGACATGTGAGCTTAAGGTTGTGCACTACCAAACCTTTTACCTCCTCGACCACTTGTTGGACGACCATAAAGTTTCAAGCATGAGTCTTTGGTGTGTCTCAATTTCAACAATAATCACACTTTCTATTATCTTGTTCTACTCCCTTCATAGAATCACCCCTAACTACATCAACTTTTGTATTGATGGTAGATGAGTTGACCATCATAACTGATTGTTCAGTAGAAGCAGCTGGCAACATAGCATTACATCTACTCTCTTCCTATTGCACAAAGCTATAAGCTTGCCACAAGGAGGGAAAAGGATCATGCCTAAGAACTTGTATTCTAATATGATCAAACACATTAGTCAATCATGTTAGGAAGACATACACACATTCCTTTTCAATTAATTTATGGAACTTTGTTGCATCAGTTTTACAAGATGCTTAAAAATCTTGATAATAGTCAAGTTCTTGCCACAAGCCACTAAGTTAAGAAAATATTGAGTAATAATCATCTCATCTTGTTTGGTTTCGTGAACTTTTTTCTACAACTCATATATCTAGGCGTCATTACCTAATTGGGAGTAAGCTTGTGTAGTTGCATCCCAACTTTCCATAGCTATATCTAGGAGAAGATAACCTCATGCAAGTTGTGGTTGCATTGAGTTGATCAACCATTACATGAGAGAGTTTTCTAGATCCTATTTGCTATCATAGATATATATGAGAGAAAATAAAGTTTTCCTAAAAATCCTACATGGTATCAAAGCCATAGGGTTCAAATATGAAAAAAGGCAAAGACTGCCATGACTGGTGCAAGCAGAACCCAAAACACATAAGGGGTTACCTCTGAAACCAACCCAGACAACTCTCTCTATACTGGTGTTGATAATATAAACACCAGATCTTCTTTACAAATTTTTGCTCAAAAATTGAACGGAAGAAATTACCTTGAGTGGTCTCAGTCTGTCAAACTTGTACTCGAAGGTAGAGGAAAACTCGGGTACATCACTGGGGAAGAGAAGCAGCCAGAAGAAAAGGAGCCTGGCTTTAAAAGATGGAGGGCAAAAAATTCCTTGGTAATAGCATGGCTTCTAAATTCGATGGAGGCAACAATTACAAGGCCGAACATGTTCCTGCCAACAACCAAAGCAGTGTGGGACTCCATCTGGCAAACGTACTCAAACTTGGAGAATTCTTCACAGACTTTTGAATTAAAATCAAGGCTTTGGCAATCCAAGCAAGGAGATTGTGAGATTACCGTGTATTACAATGAGATGGTGGCTCTTTGGTTGGAACTAGATCAATGTTATGAAGATGAATGGGAGAATCCAAATGATTGTGCAAGGTATAAGAAAGGAGACGAGAATGATCGTGTCTATATGTTCCTTACAGGAGTAAATAGGAGCTTAGATGAGGTAAAGGGAAGAATTCTTGGTCAAAAACCACTTCCCTCAATTCGTGATGTTTTTTCGAAGTTACGGCAAAAAGAAAACTGAAGGAGAATCATGCTCAACAATGTTGCACCACCAGCCGAGTGGCTGAGAACTCAGCTCTTGTCTCTCAAAACTCAGGAGGAACTAATGAAGACGGAGAAAGGAAGAAACGGCCATGGTGTGATCTTTGTAGAAAACCATGGCACACTAAAGAAACGTGGTGGAAGATTCATGGGAAGCCAACACATTTAAAGAAAAAACAGGAAAGGAATGGCAGGGCACTTCAAACCACAACTGATGATTCTCAAGAGCAATCAATCAAGTCGGATGAGCAACCTTTCACAAAGCAACAGTTAGAGCATCTGCACAAACTTTTTAAACCTCCACAATTCTCTGTTACTCCATGTTCTCTTGCAACCCAAGGTAATACTTGTGTCATAGCCTTCTCAAGCAACAAATCACATGACAAATTGCTCCCAACTGTTCTCATCATATAATCCATGTGCAAGAAACAAAAAAATTAAGATTGCTGATGGATCTTTTTTGGCAATAGCCGGGATTGGTTCAATCAAAGTTTCCCCACTTATAACGCTTTGTAATGTACTTCATGTTCCAAAATTGTCTTGTAACCTTCTTTCTATCAGTAAAATAACCTGTGATCTAAAATGTCAAGCTAATTTCCATCCAACTCATTGTGGGTTTCAGGAAACAGCCTGGGGGGGGACGATTGGCAGTGCTAGGGAAAAAGGAGGACTATATTTTTTTGAAGATGGAACAATCCCAAGTAAACTACCAATCAGTAGTTTATGCTTTGAATCTGAATTTTCTTCTAGTAATCATGAAATGATGCTATGGCACTATAGACTTGGTCATCCAAACTTTCATTACTTAAGACATTTACTTCCTCATCTTTTTATTAATAAAAATCCATCTTCATTTCAGTGTGAGATTTGTATGTTTGCAAAACAACACCGAGCCTCTTATCCTCCAAGACCATACAAACCCTCCAAACCATTTTCTTTAATTGATAGTGATGTTTAGGGTCCTTCAAGAACACCAACAATTCTTAGAAAAAAAAAAGGTTTGTCTCATTTATAGATGATCACACTAGAATAAGTTGGGTACATTTATTGAAAGAAAAATCTGAGATTGAAGAAGTTTTTAAAAACTTTTATACTATGATTCAAACACAATTTGATGAAAAAATTCAGATCTTTAGAAGTGATAATGGGAAGGAATTTTTTAATAAGACTTTGGGGTTTTTTTTTATTGAAAAGGGAATTATTCATCAGAGTTCATGCAATGATACCCCCAAACAAAATGGAGTTGCGGAGAGAAAAAACAAACATCTACTAGAAGTATCAAGAGCATTACTTTTCACAAATAATGTTCCAAAGTACCTTTGGGGTGAAGCTATTCTCATAGCAACCTATCTTATTAATCGAATGCCCTCAAAGATTTTAGATTTCAAAACTCCTTTACAAGTTTTTTCAAAAAAATATTCATCCTCTCAGAGAGTATCCAATTTACCCATTAAACTCTTTGGATGCACAGTTTTTGTCCACAATCATGACCAAACCAAAGTAAACTTGATCCTATAGCTCGGAAATGTGTTTTTGTAGCATATTCACCAACTAAAAAGGGCTATAAATGCTATGATCCTACTTTGAAAAAAATGTTTGTTTCCATGGATGTATCCTTTTTTGAAACAACACCTTTTTTTAAGTCTTCTCTTCAGGGGAAGAAAAATAGTGAAGATCCGACTTGGGATAAAATCAAAACCTTGGTGAATGAAGATCTTTTCAGATTCGTAATAATTCAATGTCTAAACCTGTGTCAAACATCTCACCAACAAAGACTGTTTTAACTCAACTCAAACAAGACCAAAGTTGAAAAAAAAAGAAGATGGGCCAAGTCTTGTCCCAGCAGAAAATAATGATTCCTTTGAAGGAGATGAAAGAAAGAAAAAATTCGGATTGGTTTACACCCGGAAAAACTTGACAAAGGAAAATATGTCCAAAAATTCCCAACAAGGCCAAGATTCCAACTCGGGGCAAGACCGAAACTCTTCGAGTATGCCTCTTTCAGTTCAAAACTCTCCAAGTGATACTCCCTCCTTACATTCTATTTATGAAGAAAAACCCATTACAGATCTTTATATTCCTATTGCTCTTCAGAAAGGGGTTAGTCGTGTACTAAACACCCAATGTCAAAATTTGTGTCTTATAAAAACCTATCTCCTACTTTCTCCTTCTTCACTAATCAAATGTCACTTGTGGAGATTCCAAAAAATGTTCAAGATGCTTTATAGGTTCCTACATGTAAGGAAGCAATTCTAGAAGAGATGAGAGCTCTTGAGAAGAACAGAACATAGGAAGAAATGGATTTGCCAAAGGACAAGGGGACCGTAGGGTGTAAATGGGTATTTACAGTAAAATACACTAGGATGGATCCCTAGGGAGATATAAAGCTCGGTTAGTTGCTAAAAGCTTCACCAAGATGTATGGAATCAATTACATGGAGACTTTTGCTCCAGTAACAAAACTTAACACACTAAGAGTGCTTCTTTCATTGGTTGCCAATCTAGATTGGCCTTTACAACAATTAGATGTCAAGAATGCATTCTTGAACGGAGACTTGGAAGAAGTTTACATGGATGGTCCACCAGGCTTCAAAGAAAAATTTAACTCGAAGGTATGCTGATTAATTAAGTCCCTTTATGGTTTGAAGCAATCACCCCGAGCTTGGTTCGAGAAGTTTACTTGTTCGGTGAAAAAGCAAGGATTGTTGTTAGCCAAAGAATGTATGTACCAAATTTGTTGAAAGAGACAGGGATGAGTGGATGTAAACTGGTAGATACACCAGTGGATCCAAACGTGAAACTAAGAAATAGCAAAGGAGGATGCCCAGTGGATACAACAAGATATCAGAAGCTGGTAGGTAAGTTAATTTATTTATCTCACACTCGGCCAGACTTAGCCTTCACAGTCAGTCTTATAAGTCAATTTATGCACTAACCTACACAGGAATACCTTGAGGCTACCTACCGTGTTCTACAATATCTGAATAAATTTCTGGGAAAAGGCCTATGTTTTAGAAAAAATAATCAATTCATGATCGAAATCTACACTGATGCAGATTGGGCGGGGTCACTGATCGGAGATCAACAACAGGATACTTTTCCTACGTGTGGGGTAATCTACTAACTTGGAGAAGTAAAAAGCATAGTGTAGTAGCAAGAAGTAGTGTTGAGGCATATAGAGTAATGGCCAATGGTGTTTGTGAAATACTATGGCTGCAGCGGATATTAAAAGAGTTAAAGTTGCCTTTAGAGATTCCTATGAAGTT
>JANZLH020000156.1:2792841-2804801 GCA_026770325.2 Erythroxylum fimbriatum | reverse complement strand
GGTAATCATAAGTAGCAATTAGGATTAACTTCTCTACGTTAGAGTCGGAAAATTCTAAGAAGATATTCGCTTGATTGGTTGCATGTCGTATATGTTTATCACTTGTCATTGGTTCTTGATTCTTAATGCTATTATTCAATTTACCTATGATGGTATCTAGGTTATTGTTTAATAAGATTGCTAGAATACTTGTTTCTAGTCATTACACTTAAGAGAAACTTCCCCCAATGAATGTTTATTAATGATTACAATTTTATGTCGAAGATCTATGATAGCATGATAACATCGGTGACTCGAAACTAAGGTATTTTCTCATTGATTTTTCAGATTTAATTATTTCTTTTAATTTGTAATTTTTCCTTTTATTTTATAATTGCCGTGATCATACAAAACCCCTCTTTTTATTTTCGTTATTTGTGTCGTGACTTTGGGAGCACCGTCTATAGTGAGAGGGGGATCAGTGTCTAAGACTATTGTCCAGCAAAGTAGAGCTAGTGGAGCGAGATAGAGAGGCAGAGGTAGAGGCATAACTAGTTCAACAGGTACTAGTGTTAGGATTGAGGTGCGGAGTAACCACTGACCAGCCGCAGTCTCAGACCGGGATCTTTGCCATCACCATACAGGAGGCACATAACTCCCCAGTTGTTGTTGCAGGTGTGTTAAATGTCTTTCAATTTGAGGCATTTGTATTATTAGATCCAGGATCCACACATTCATTCATCACGTAGCATAAATTCCAATTTTCAGTGGTTTCATTTTATTAAAATTTTCAAACTTATAAACTAGGTTTGGGATGTATTAGTGAAAAGCAATGTTTTTATTGCTTCAAAAAGTTTTTGATCTGTAGTACACCCTTTTCTTCTTCAATGTTGCATATTGACAATAGTTATAACAATCTTCCCAGCTTCGCTAACGTGGAAAGAGTTTCTAACACTCTCTTTTGTTCTTTTCTCCGTGTTTCTTTGGAGCTGAATCTTGTACGATCCTTCATCATCCAGAATGAACGGTTCTTTATACGTTACGTTGTATCCCATCTACCACGCTCAAGTCCCATGCACATTATCCTTATTCCTGCCTGAACATCGTCAATTCCACCAAGGATATTGATTAAATTATGGTAAAAAAACACTGCATGAATTTGCTCCAACTCTTAGGGTTTGTCCTCAGGAAAGAATTCGGGGTCATATTCAACAGGAAAATTTTCCGGCCATATGCAACTTTTAATGTATTTAAGCTCAAATCAGATCATAATTTTGATATCTACATTCTCTCGTCTTAGGACAATGGATTTATCATGTACTCACTTCAAAAGGATATTCGTGATTAGGAAATAGGCTCTATACTACTTACAATTAAGGCTGCATATTAATAAACCTCTTCAAATTTTGCGCTTAAGTAGAATTTCTAGTAGATGTTGTTGTGTTTAAAAGGATCTCCGTGTCTTTCGATTGTCGAGCGAAAGTGAGCTTTCTTTTGCCGCCACAAACTGCAAAGCGTGGAACCAAAATGGGACATTGAAGATTATCTACAAAAGATCAGGATTTTTTTTTGACAAATAAATAATAGATTAGATCTAAGCGCTAAACTATACAGAGACCAAAAGTAGTGGACTTGCTTAGATTTACAAGAGGAGCGTTAAATACTATCTGTAGAGGTGCCAACTGGTTTGCATAGACAAGGAGAGTTGAGCTTACACCCCTTTAGCCAGTAGAATCGCACGGATGCAGTTTAGGATCTTGTCAGCTAAGTAGTACTTGTCTATAGCAACGTTTCGATAAATTTGATAATTCCTCTCTTTCCGGATCATATAAACAGTGGTGATAAAAGGTGACTTTGAGAGGAACGACATTTATTTTCCCTGAGTTGGATCGAGTGAGTTATAAACCAACTTAACGTAAGTTCTCACTCATAACAATTGGTCACAGCGTCGGTCATATATTGGATCCGACTCCAAATTGCTTTTGAATAAGCACATTGAAAAAACAGATGTTCCGGTCTTCATCAGCATTCCGACATAGGACACAACAAGTATCAGTTGTGTTAAAGTGTGGAGCCTATTTTTGATGGCTAGTCACGTTATGATAGAGACTTTGGGGTTCAATGAACTTTTCCAGACGAGGTGATACCACGGGACATTCAGGAGGTCTTGTCTGAAAATGCGATGACAAGAGACTGTCGTGAACACCCACTCGGGTGAGGCGTCCATGAGAGTGAACCAGCGACACTGGTGTCCCCTACTGTAGGTAGATGGTTTGGGAGAACCCCCGAAAAGCTACCCTCTATTTACCGGGACGGGATCTTTTGTCCATTTTATCCTGTCCCATAAATCTTAGCCATCTATTTATACGAGATTCACGCAAAAACTCATATAAATAGATAGCTGAAATTTATGGTACAGAGTAGGTACAGGACAAAATGAACAGAGGATTCTCGCTCCTGTTCACCACCCTGCAGCAAGTCAGAAACTCTTAAAAGACCAGGATTTTTCACATACAAGTTATGGCTGAAAATCTCAGTTTCAGGTATTAAAATGTTAATACAAACAAGATTAGTATCATTGACTTTCGCAAGTTACTTACGTTCTTGTGGAATAATCTCAGGATCATTGGCCCGAAAGAGCATGAAAGCTTTCCTGCTAACTAAACGCAGCTCCTCCATTTCTGGTCCTGGAAAATTCTTCAGATATGTAATCTGTACCATAGATTCTATACCACCAGCTCTAAAGCTTAGTTGCTTGATGCTTTTCTCGACGTATTGGATCTTACTTCTCAGTAACTTCTCACTGCCCTCTTCTGGTCCTAAGATTTCTCTGGATCCATGTCTTTCCTTTAAAGCTTCATGTATGTTGCAATACAAAGGGTGACCTTTCTTGTATGCAACACAAAGGGTAACCTGCATCACTATTTTCCTGTCACATCTGCATGTGGGTCTGTAAGAAACAATATCTCTACTATGTAAGGATAAGGTTGCGGATTATCAGACCTCCCCAGACCCGCTTCACTGCGGAACTTCGGACTGGGTGTGATGATGATAATGATGAGTCCTCTTCAAGAACTGCATCAACATTGTATTATTTTCGCCATCTCAGGATGCTTCTAAGCATC
This sequence comes from Erythroxylum fimbriatum, assembly GCA_026770325.2. Taxonomy (NCBI): domain Eukaryota; kingdom Viridiplantae; phylum Streptophyta; class Magnoliopsida; order Malpighiales; family Erythroxylaceae; genus Erythroxylum; species Erythroxylum fimbriatum. Next base: position 2,801,697 of record JANZLH020000156.1, on the reverse strand, counting down.
TCAAATGCTTCACGATGCTTGTAATGTTTTGCCTTCGGGAACATGATCAGCACAATATCTGTGCGCCTTCATGACCTTTACTTGGCAACAATGGCACACCCCAGAGGCTAATCTCTTCGTTCTGTTCATTGGCTCTTCTTATTTCTTCCTTGGCGAGGTGCTTTATGAGTCTTTCTTTAAGATAGTTCACATGAATTGCAAGTTCTACTAGGCATCCGAGTTCCACTAATGCCTTCTTTCTTCTGATCTTCCTGGATCAAAGACGCAACATTTGTTGGGTTGCTTCTTGGGGTACATTCCTTATAATTGGCCTCTATTCCTTTGTGCCTTGGCTTCCTCTCTTTGTGCTTTCCATGGTCTTGTTTTATCCTTGTTTTTCCCGTGAATTTTCTCCTCCAATCTCAAATATATATTTAATCCAACAAAGATGAAGTCTCTTTAGGGCTTTGCCAAAAACAATATCAGAGGCGCTGAGAATCCAAAGGAGAGAGAGGAAGAGATCATGGGGGAGGTGGGCAGATAAAGGTGTTATTTCCATCCTTAGGGAACCACAATTGAAGAAATCTTAGCTGCTTTGGGTTTGGAGACCGCTCATTAGCTTTAGCTGGCACCAATCATATATAGGTGGGACAGACAATAGTTTGGATTGGTCTGTCTGAATCCAAGACTAAGGTGGCCTTTAAGGGAATGATCAGCAAGTATGTCGGCATTTAACCGTTAAATTGAGAAACTGATTCAATGAATTCAGGTGACCCGGAAGGGAATGACCACGAGGATGACGAAAGGGCAAGGTTTACGTAGTACAACTACTCTTCCAAGATTTTGTTGCACTCACGTAAGTCACAGGCAAACCGAATCACACTCGTACAATTAGCAAGTTGCCTACAGACTCGCAACAACGATATAATTAATAATAACATACAGCATCTACTAATACCGTCCATGCTCTCATGGCCAAACAACAGCTCCGAACACTTCAATTAGGTGAACTGCAATATCAACTCCCTAACTACGATGATAAAATCATAAAAGGCGGGGCTAAGTTGAGTCTATTGTGTTATAAAATTCAACATTTCTCTCAGATTAGATATTAGTACTTGATAATTTGATTTATACATCACCGTCTGGGAAAGAATTCATTTGAAGTCATAGGGTGTGCGCGTGAAGCAGAAACATCAAACACATTTAAGCACTCACGGTGCAAGATTATCAGATAAAAAACCTAGCTGCACCTAACCTCTTGTCATGTTTACAAGTAGAAGGTTCAGCGTTTGTAAAAGCTACGGTATTTACAGCTAGCTGCAATCATCAATTTTCACTTTCAAGATGATACATATTTTGTAAGGTCAAACGTCAGTGTTCTCGAGCAGCTGCAAAAGAAAAGCATTGTATCAAGATTAAGGTCGTAGTCATGATAAAACATAAACCATGAATCGGCATTAAAGCAAATTGCTGGAGATAAGGAAAGTCTACCTCCTCTCTGAGTCCCTATAAACCCCAACCAAACCTTCCGCCTTATCATAAAAGGTATCTTTTAGAGATATCACAATACTCTGAAAACCAGTGCCACTATCAGCATCCTGGTTGCTCCTGATCCCTTCACATGACTTCGATCGAATAAATCCAGCTACCTTAGCAACATTAAGATTGTCCAACGCAGCATCCACCTCATCCAATATGAAAAATGGTGAAGGCCTATAGCTGAAATCATTTCGCACAGCAAAGGAAAAAACCTTTAAATGGCAGTTTACATGATAACTAAAAAAGTAGAAGAAATGCCGTATCCATTAACCCATAAATTAGCCAGCTTTATCTCTAACTTCCCACCAGAACTTGTGCAATAATTCATAGGAGTCAAGCTTGTGCAGCTCAAAACAAAACAACATTGCAGTGAGTAAAATATCAATAAAGTAAAAGAAATCTCCAGAATCATAGCATGTACAATTTTCTCACATTAGGTTGCCCAATCTGTTCAATCTTCCACCTATCCCAATTGCATAATCGAAATAAAGCCTCACATTGAAATCAAGACTCACAAATTGAAAATCTCTTCTAAGAGACGGGCTAAAAAGCTGACTTTTAGTTAAAAATTAGGAATGAAAGCAGGATGAAAAATGACCATATGATGTCCACATGGAATAAGTACATGGGATAGTACAGTAAAAAGTTCCTTAGTTCATGGCATACCTGTGAATGGAGAAGAGTAATGCCAATGCTGCAACAGTTTTTTCTCCACCAGACAGCTGTTCCATATCTCGAAAGCGCTTTGTTGGGGGCATAGCAGTGTACTTGATACCATGTAGGAAAGGATCGTCCTCATTTTCTAGGTTCAAGTATGCTGTCCCACCAAGTGGATGAGTGCTGCTCTTTGTTAGCTGTTTGTAGATCTTGTCAATGTTATTTGAGATATGGTTGAAGGCTTCCATAAATAACTCGTACCTGTTTAAAACAATTGAAGCCAGGACACTTTTAGAAAACTAATAAGAAGGGTCTGTCTCTTTAGCCTCACTAACTCCAACGCAGTAAACACATATATGTGCGGGAAAGAGAGGGTTGTCAAAAGCAGCAGCAAGTCAAGATTAACAAACTAAGCTGTGCAGCTGAAGAGCATTAATTGAATAATATGGGTATCACCACACGAATCCAGTGATATAGACCTTCTAGATGAAGACGGGAGGGTAGAACTGGATTGACTCCTTTCCACAAATATTGAAGTTTCTATTAAGGTTCAATGCATTCAAAACCAAGAAGACATGCTGTTACCTCCTTTGCTTAACTGAATTGTAAGCATCAGCCACTTGCTTTTCCTCCTTTCTTGCTGCTTCAAACTCTTCAGTTACTGCTCTTTCCTTCTCCTGCAGTGCTTCATATTGATCCAAAGCTTTCAAATTCGGAGCAGTTCTTTCAATTTCTGATACTACAGCGTCCATTTTTTGTTTAAAATCAACCTCAATCTTCTCCCTGTCAGATGGTCTCCTATCCTGAAGAAGAGATCTATCCAACTGACCAAAATCAAAATAAGGTCCTGGATTTGAAGAATCATCAATTTCCATGGGATCATGAACTGTAGGCAGGTTTATATGCTCCAATTCACACTTTTCAACTATATCCTGTTTTCTTGATAACAACTGCTCCCTCTGGCTCTCCTGCAGATAAGAAAAAAGTCAAGTCAGCAACAGTCAGGCAATACATTGATAACCTGTCCTTGATTCCTTGCTACTACCAGAGAACTGTTTGTTCAGGAAAATAATGAAATAAGTATTAAGAAAAACTTAGGAAACCTTAGAGTTAATCTGACGGTTGATCTTCGTTATGCTTGTTGTGGCAGCAGAAGCTTGCTTCTTCCATTCCTGAATCTCCTTATCACACTCTTCTGACTTAGATTTCCACTCTACCAAGAAATGTAAAACAGAAAATCACAGATATGAATGCAAGCAAGAAGAAGAAAATGATAGGAGCATGGTCAGCCTTGCTAGGGCACCACTTTAGGCTTTCATCACAGATGACTAGATTTTACAGGCATCTTCCCCAGGCCAAGAGCAGTTGTCTTGGACATTTCTTCACTTAATGCGGTCAGAAAAAGATCTTTAAAAGTGGAACAACCTAGTTCATTTAGATTTTTAACTTTCAGAGAAGTCCCGAACAATGAAAGCCATGGTGCAACATACCTTGCAGTTCTTCCTTCCATCTATTAATATCACCAGCAGCTTTCTCTGTTGCTGACTTGAGGTCAGCCTCTTTTCTTTGAACATTTTTTAGTTCATGTTCTAAGGAATTGAGAGAAGATTCAAGCTTTTTAATCCGTGAATCCAAGTCCCGTCTTTGCTCATATTCCAACCTGAATCAAGGCGACGAAATTGCACATTTACATGGAGGAATAGGGTGAATAATCACAAATTCAATTTCCAGAAGACATACAAAAACAATAGAAAAGGGGCTATAATAGGGATTCCAGAAAAAGTAGTACAGAAAGTGATGCCCCAGACAAGTTACTTCAACAACTCAAGACTCATCTTCCAAGGACAGGCAACATGTTAAGAAACATACTGGTATTTCAACTTCGAAAGCTGGTTGCTCAAGTTAAGCCTTTCTTCAGCCATGTGTTGGGCAGCCTTTAGATGGTTTTCTTCATACTCGCGAATGTTTGCCACCCCAACAACTTTACTAAAATCTTTATAAATTCGGTCAACAATCTCATTGATTCTATTCTCCAGCTTCCTAATCTCAATGGCCCTTCTATCAACAGCATGCTTCAACTGTAAGCAGTAACAAACTCTAGCAGTCAGTCACATAAAAAGTTTGTCTGGAAACAAACAGAAGAATTTCATAACAGCATGTACCTTACGAAGATCAGGACTTATCCTATCAATTTCTTCCTTGATAATCCGCTTCTCTTTCTTCAGATTTGCAAGTTTGTCCTCAATGCTCCGCTGTAAAGAAAATCAGCAGATACAGAAGCAAAGTCTGTAAGTCGAAACAGAGTGGATATAACAATGTCACAATGTACTATCTGGCATGCAGAGCAACATTTTTCATGCATTTAACCTAGAAATATCAGTAAAACCATATTTGAATATCCTTCCACTGATGAAATCTGAACTGTCAGAGGGATCTTTCACACTTGTTCGCATACAAACACTATGAATGGTAATCGAATTGAAATTTTCCGAAAAGCATTGTAATAAGTACTAAGCATGCATTTATACTCTGCACAGCAATGAGAAGTGACGCATGTAAAGATCCTTGAATTTGTCACGTACTTACAGAGCAATTTATATTGCCGGCAGAAATGGATCTCTAGTACAAAAGAAGAAATGGATGATAATAATTCAATATTATTACCTTCTCAATGTCTGCATATTGGACCTTCTTTTCAAGTCCACTAATTTTTCCAGCTGCTTCAGACTCTTTTAGATGCATCTCCCTAATTGAGCCAAGTTCCTCTAGCTCTGATTCAAACTGCTCTTTTTTCTTCTTTAGCCCTACAGAAAACAAGCTGTTAATTCTTCCTCAAATGATCATAAATATAAAAGACACCACCAACCCTCAATCTTCTTATCATCCCACTGTTTCGATCTTGCTTCCATGCCACCAGTAGTACCACCAGTCATTGTACCAGACTTTGTGAGTAGGACCCCATCGACAGTCACAACTAATTCATACACAGGTGTTAAGGCATTTAAAAAAGAAAATGCAATTGATATCAACAATTTTATAACTGAAAGGAATGGTAAATATTTACCTCTAAACCTCTCACCACTCCAGCTAAGAGCCTTGGCTTCATCAAGATCATCACAAACTAGAGTATTTCCAACAGCAAAAAGAATTGCCCTCTCAAGGACCGGATCAAATGTGCAATAGTTAAGCTCACAATGCCAGGAATTTGGTTTCTATCTGCTACTTCCTTTCATTTCTTTTACCAGAAAACAAGTTGCTTTATATTTGGTTTCCATATCTATGTATATTAGTTGTCAAATTTGCACCCCAAAGAAAAGGAAACAGGAGGAATTAATGGCGATCAAACACCAATGGAAAACGATAGAAATATTTGCAACACAATACACAGTAGGCAGTGCAATGCTTCAAATGTGATATTTGCAATAGCTGCGAGTACAAGCAAGGGACCAGTGATAACAGTGAACTCAATGTGTGCCTTACATATTATGCCTAATTCCCTACTTTCCCTAATTAATTCAGGAGAGCATGGGGAACTTCAGACTTCAGCCTTCTCACAAGATAAAACATTAAAATGAGAAAACCAATTACCAGTAACAAAAACTATGATCTTGAACAGAAACAGCCAAAGGCATTCCTACCAGACACCAAAAGCTTATACAAACAATACAAGGAGATGCATGTCACCTGATACATTCATAAATTTAAAAATGGTACATGCTAAGAGAAAATTTAGTAGTTTGCTTAGAAATACTTTCATGTCTAAGCTTGATGAAACCCATAAAAGAGGATGATGAAACTCTCTAGCCCAATAAAATTTCCTATAACATGATTTCCACCCTGATATGATTCATTAATCATTGGATAATTACTATAAACTCCAAGCAAATTTTCCTGGCAACAAGGTGAAACATCATAGTACCAAAAGAAGTAAGGACTCAATCAAGGTTACCACCAACAATCAAGAATTCAGTAAACTTTTGAAGCTCTAATGAAAGTCTGAAGTGATCAAAATTTGTATAAGGATATTGGATCACATCATAGACTAGCTTTGCGCTACCACCTAAGGCACGTAACCTTTCAATGATTGGCTTTACACGAACTGACTGAAGGGGTATAAAAGTCTGAGGAGGAAGCCTTTGCTCTTTTAAATACTGCAGAGACAATAACCACACAAGAATGAAGCATTGCAGCACATTTAAGTAGAAACTTTGAAAGAAGATCAAGAAATCAATGATACAACATCATCCTTGGTACAAACTGAATCAGAAAAGTTGATGAAGAAATCAGAGCTTCCCCAGCCCCTTTCGGTTCTCCCAACTACCCCTCCACTCATAGAGCCAAGAAAAAGAGATATAATAAAAAGAAGAAAGCAAAAGAGCAAGTCAACAAGTTAATACCTTGATGCACTCTTTTCCTGTATTTTCATCTTCGACCACTACCGCATCCATAAATCTTCCCATGGCCACAGTTACAGCAAGGTTATACTTCTTTTGGGTTGGTCTACAAAGATCAGTTATCCGGCCATGAACTCCTTGAAAAAGGCGTTTGAGCGCTTCAACTGCTTGAGACAACCTAGCATCCCTCTCATTCTCATATCTGTCAGCTTTCAGTTCACGTAGCTGGTTTTCTATTTCACCAATTTTTGACTTCAAATTTTCATGCTTATGCCTGAAAATTAGACATTTAATTATCAGAAGATACCTAATTGCACACACATGTAAAACAGATACCACCAAAAACTGCCCAACTGAAATGCAGAAAAAGCATATTCTTGCAACAAGTAAAAATTGCCTGGAATCCCGATGTTTATCTTGCATAACACGCAATTCTTTATTCAGATCTGCCAGTTCATCCTTGTGTTTTGTAGAAGAATCAAGAATCTTCTTAAGCCTTGTACGTATTTGTTCCTCTTGAGCTTCCAGTTCATGCTCTCGATTTCTTAGCTGTTGGAGGGTTTCTTCCAAATTCTTCAGTGCTTCCATGTCTGCGTGCTGTTGCCTGTCCAAAACCTCCTTTTCATCTCTCAACTTGATAGTTTTCATTCCCGCATCCTCCTTACTGCAACGTCAAATTCCATAAATAAATGATAGAAGAGTTTCATGAGCAGTAACACCACCAACAAAGCAGGAAGGTAGTATTTTAACCAATTAATTTCATATTTGAAGTTGAAATCGGCAAAATGGCCACTTTAAAATAGTTAAGCTTATGAACTAATGCAAGTATTTATAAGCACTTGTCTTATTAAACTGATTTGGAAATTGAAACAAGAGGAATTTAGAAAGGGGACAAAACTTCACTTTATCCCTTTGATTCAAGGGAATTTATACAAGAGTATTTCCTAATTTAATGCTACTAACTATCAGATTTAAGATAGGATAAACTTATCTTAATTTATCTTCTAAAAGATAATCTCCTAAGCTACCAGACTTATCTAAAAATAAAGATAAATAATTATCCAACACTCCCCCTCAAGTTGAGGAATAGATATTTATCATTCCCAACTTGTTTAGAATTGTCTTGAATCTAGGCTTAGGCATGATCTTTATGAAAATATCTGCTTCCCATGATTGAGTAGGAACATAGCATAATGGCTGCTAATGGCTGATTTGCGATCGATCATGTTTCATTCGATCATGTTGAACTAGATTCTTCCCCATGCTAATGGCTGATTTGCAATCGCTGAAGATTTTGGTGGGAGAGGAAGTGGTGATTTGTAGATCCTGCATTAACCTCTCTAACCAAATAACTTTGCAAATTCCTTGTGCAAGTGCCCTAAACTCTACTTCTGCACTGCTTCTTGCCACTACGGACTGCTTCTTGCTTCTCCATGTGACAAGGTTCCCCCACAGCTTGGTACAATAGCCAAAAGTTGATCTACTATCTTCAATACAACCAGCCCAATCTGCGTTCGTAAAACCTTCTATGCTCCTTTTCTCATTTTTCTGAAACATTAATCCTTTGCCTGGATCGCCTTTGAGATGTCTCAGAATATGGTTGAATGCCTCTAAATGCCTTTGAGTTGGAGAGTGCATAAACTGGCTGACAATACTCACACAGTAAGCAATATCTGGTCTGGTCAATGACAAATAGATAAGTTTTCCTACCAACCTTTTGTATCTTCCTTTGTCAATAGGAGGATCATCTTCATCTCTCTTGAATTTCCAATTTCTTTCCAGTAGAGTTCCCATGAGTTTGCAACCCATTTTTCCTATTTCCTCCAATAAATCAAGAGTATATTTTCGTTGAGATATAAAAATACCTTCTTTCCTTCTAGCAATCCCCATTCCAAGAAAGTGTCTCAAGGCTCCGAGATCTTTTACTTTAAATTCCAGCCTCAATTTGTTTTTCAAATCATTGATCTCACTAGTATCATCACATGTAATTATAATATCATCTACATACACTATCAAGATGGACTTCTTTCCATTTTTTCCAAACTTCACAAACAAGATGTGATCAACTTGTCCCTATTTGTATCAAAATCAGCAAAGAGTGTCACTAAACCTCTTAAACCATGCTCGTGGAGACTATTTGAGGCCGTATAAAGATTTTTTTTAAGTTTGCAGACTCTCCCCTTTTCTTCTTTAGATTCAAAACCTGGTGGGATCCTCATATATATTTCCTCATCTAATGTACCATTTAAGAAGGCATTTTTAATGTCAAGCTGATGGAGTTTCC
>JANZLH020000156.1:2664230-2680270 GCA_026770325.2 Erythroxylum fimbriatum | reverse complement strand
CAAAGAAGTTACATGAATAGTAACTGAACAAGCTCACTTTTTCAATTATAAAGATGTTACCCACACTACATGCATACGTAAAATACCCATTTCATGCATTAACCTCCAAATATCACTGTAAAGCATATAACACAACTTACTACATTCACTACCGATTTCTCATTTAATAATTCTGACTTCCAATCAAAGTTCGGGGTCCAACACATATCATATAGGTCCATCAAAGCCTATCATATATTCACACACAGAAGAGTATGGTCTGAAAGATTCCAGACGACAGAAATTGCTATAACAAATTCTATTGCATCAAAATTGTTATTCAATATATATGAGCTGTTAGTTTTTTTGTTGTAAAAATCATTGAGATTTGCATATACATATAATTATTCATCAATCAATTAAAAAATATACAGATATTACATCATTTTCATAGTATTAGAGCTTCGACAAAAAAACGTCTAATGGCTGACACAACAAATCAATCATCTTCTACCAATCATTCTTCAACACAACAAACACAAATCCCTGCAACCTCACTTGATTTTCCAATCCTTGCAAAAACACTTAACTTCAATCTTCCTTTCAAGCTTGATAGAAAGAATTTTATCCACTGGCGAGCTCAAGTTTTGGTTACCATTCGAGCTCTTGAGCTTGATGATTTTATCTCTGCATAATTTATTCCACCTCAACAGTTTCTCTCAGCATCATCTTTAACTATTGCTCAAATAAATCCAGACTGTAGACCTTGACACAGATCGGATCAGCTCTTTCTATGTTGGTTACTCTCCACAGTAGGAAAGGAGGTTATTGGACAAGTTAATCAGTCTAAAACATCCCTCAAAGCTTGGCAAATTCTTGAGAAGCTTTATGCTAGACGTCCATGGTGCGAGTTCTACAGCTAAAGCAACAACTATCAACCATTCAGAAAGGATCATTAACAATCAGTGAGTATATGCAGAAAATTAAATTAATAGGAGATGCTCTTCTCTTGGCAGGACACTCTATGATTGAACATGAGCTAATTCTTAGTGCACTAAACGGCCTAGGGCATGAATATGACCCTGTGGTTGTTCTTTTAACTCACACTATGACTTTATCCACCCTTCAAGAAGCACAATACTCTTTGATGACGCAAGAAACTCGACTAGAACAACTAAACACAGTCTCTCAAACCAATATCTCAGCACCTACTGCAAATTTTGCTAACTATAGCAATTAGACCAGAAACAACAATCAAGGAGGACGTGTTGGTTCTAGAGGTTGAGGAGGTCGTGGCAAAGGAGGTAGATGGTCTGGCAACTCTCATATTTTCTACCAATTATGTCAGAAGCCAGGCCATGACGTGCTAAAGTGCTATAAGTGCTTCGATCAATCATGGCAAGGCACATAATCTACCTGGAAATCTGAACATTCACAGCCTAATTTTTAGGGGAACTCTCAATCTACACACAACTCTCCTCATACTTTTCTTGCTCACAATCAGTCCTATACTGCTTCAGAACCTACAAGTAACATCACCTGGTTTGTAGACAGTGGTGCTACAAATCATGTTACAGCAGATATTCAAAACTTGTCCATTGGCTCAGAATATGGAGGCAAAGAGCGACTAACAGTGGGAAATGGTAACGCCTTACCTATAGCTCATATTGGTTCATCATTCATTAAATTTCATGATAACACACATATACCTCTAGCTTTAAAACAAAGGCTACATGTGCCTTTCATAATAAAAAATCTTTTGAGTATTTCAAAATTGACAAAGTATAATAAAATTGTAGTTGAATTTTCTAATGAGCGTTGTCTCTTTAAGGACAAGGTTTCAGGAATGATTTTGCTTCGGGGAGTGCTTTAGAATGGCCTTTACAGCCTTAAAGCATCATTTACCCAGCCTACATCTACCACAAAACAAAGACTCCAGTCTAAATCGTCACCCAGAGTCTCTTCTATATTTCGTCCTAAAGACTCTACAGCTTTAAGTTCTCTTAATCCTAATGCTGGTTTAAATCAAGTTGAAGTAAATATTGCTCAAGTTGAAGTAAATATTGCCCCGTTTCTCCTGCCCTTATACACATCAACAGAACGATGTTTCCGAAAGGAAACATCGTCACATCACAGAAATAGGCCTCACCTTGCTCTCTTATGCCCATATGCTCTTAACCCTATGGTTTGAAGCTTTTTCTACTGCCACCTACCTTATCAATAATTTACCCTCACCCAAACTCCAAAATAAATCACCCTTTGAAAGACTATACAACAAAAAGCCGAATTACATGCATTTAAAACCCTTTGGCTGCAGTTGTTTTCCCTATCTACGTTACTACTTTGCTCAAAAACTTAATTTTCACACTTCAAAGTGCGTATTTCTAGGCTATAGTCCCCATCAAAAAGCCTATATGTGTCTTAATGCCAATGGTCAAATTTTCATCTCCTGCCATGTTGAGTTTAATGAGGAGGAATTTCCATATCCAACACTTTTTTCACAAAAACAGAAGCCTTCTGCTTCAGGTTCTCACCATTGTTTACCCTTTTCTGCTGTAGTCCCTGCCACTCCCTTTAATAGGTCACTCCAAGGCACTCCTCTGAAAGCAGATAAGTCATCGCTACCTTCACAGTCGGTTGACACTCATCAGGTACTGTAACATCCTGTCCCCGTATTAAGGGCGAGGACCTGAAATTTCAGTACATGAGAGCTCAAAGAGAGATTAAAGAAATGCATTTTCTTGCTCATGCATAATGTTAGCATATAAGCACATAAATTTTGAATCTTTGCACATAAAAACAATTGTACATGCATTCATTGACAACTTCCGGGTATAATTGATTTTAAATGTGATTCTATTGAAAATGAGAATTAGAGGGAGTCGAAAGAGTGATCTTAGTATGAGTTGTGATAAGGAAATATTTGGAAACAAAATTAGTAGTTGATTTAGAAAATATTCACCGGGTATGCTTCGGTCTATTAGCTATAACTTTTTCTTTAGTTATCCAAATGAGATGATTCTTCATTTAGATTAAACTAGAGACATATGGCTACATTTATTATGCAGACATCAAATTTAAATTATGTCTCTAAAAGCCTCAAAATTTTCATGATGTTGAGAACAGGGTGTAGTACATTGGTGGATGAATGTAAAATAGTTCAGAATTTAGGGGAAATTTTGGATTGATCTAGATATATTTTTACAAAGTTTCCTCTTGAGAGTTTATATCTTTCGTTTATCTTTCCAACGATATATAGTATGAAAATTTTTGACATTGGAGTCAAAAGTTATGATCTTTATAAGTGTAGATGCTCAAGAGTGTAGACTGAATTATCTTCTTAAATTGACTTTGTATCTTCTATGGTTGACCTTCTATATCTTCTATGGTTGACCTTCTGTATCTTCTATAGTTGACCTTCTGTATCATCTACGGTTAACCTTTTGTATCTTTTATGGTGAACCTTTTGTATCTTCTATGGTTGACCTTCTATATCTTCTATAGTTGACCTTCAATATCTTATGGGTACTGTTCATCTTACATCTTCTGGTTAAATTTTGACCCTCTAGATGACAGAATCTATCTTCAAGGTTTGCATGAAAGTTATAAATCTTAAAGTCCTCTTTCAAACACTTTAAGAATAGCCTTGATCTGATATCGTTAAAGAAAGTTATACCAATTGTAAAACATCTTCTGTGCACTGTTCATAAACTTCTTCTGGGTACTGTTCATCTTGTATCTTCTAATCCAATTTTGACCCTCTATATGACAGAATTTGTCTTTAAGTTCTTCATGAAAGTTGTAAATCTTGAAGTCTTATTTCAAACACATCAGGAATGACCTTGATCCGATATTTCTAGAGAAAGTTATGTCAATTGTAAAACATCTTCTGTGCATTGTTCATAAACTTTTTCTGGGTACTGTTCATCTTGTATCGTCTAGTCCAATTTGACCCTCTAAATGATAGAATCTTTCTTCAAGGTCTTTATAAAAGTTGTAGATCTATAAGTCCTCGTTCAAACCGTCTAAGAATGACCTTGATTTGATACCTATAGAGAAAGTTACGCTAATAGCCCCGAAGTAGGTTCAATATGATTGAGGACAAAACCTTGTTTGATTCTTTCGGCCATAACTTTGTTATCCGACCTCCAAATGAAGTGATTCTTGAACCATTGGATTCATAAGACATTGTTATACCTTTACACAAAGATAGCTAGCATTCCTAATTGATTTAGAAAATATTGACTTAACGAAATTGAGAGAATCGGTTGGAATAGTGAATTGGTGTTGTTTTACTGAACATACTTCAGTATTTTGAATATATCTGGATCTGTAGGGTTCCAAATGAGATTATTTTTAATTTGGAGTAAACTATGGACATAGGCTTACAAATAATATGAAGAAGTCGAATTGTAATTCAGCGTCTAAGATGTTAAATTTCGGGATGGAAGTTGTGTATAGTATATTGTTTTAGAATAAGAACAGTCCGAAAATGTTTGGAGTCTAACTTTCAGATTTCTGAACCAAATTGAATGATTTTGGTGTCATTAGAAACTTAATACAATGGGGGATATTTTCTAGAAGAAAGTGTTATGTCAGAAACTTCAAGGGTATTTTTGACAAGACACTTAAGCATAAAAGACTTAAGGCATAAATGGAAGGGCAAATTGGACAATTCTCAATCATTAAGGGCATAATAGGAAGAAGAAGTATTGTCTTGCTTATAAATGAAGAAGAAAAACATGAATTGAGGGATAAAAGAAGAGAATAACAAAAATGAGAAAGAAAGAGAAAGAGAGTTTGGTGGTTTGAAAGAAAAGAAGAGAGTTGAGCGAGGGTTTAATTTTTCTTAGTCTTCAAGAGAGATTTTGGATCTGTTCAAGAAGGGAAAAAGGTAGAGGAAAAGAAGAGCTTCCCTTTGAGCCAAAGATCTCTTCATTTGGTGAAGAATCAAGGTAAGATCATTTTGAATATTTTGGATTTTTGGAAGGATTCTAGTTCATGGAGTTTAGAAAATGCTTGGGTTTAAGTATTTTAGAATCAATTTTTAGTGATTTTGTATTGTGGGATTTTCCATTGGATTCCTATTGAATGAGATTTGGTTTGTTTTAGGGAACCAAGAGAATCATACCCAAGAGCAAGGGGAAAGAGTACCTTGACTTGGAGTTTTGTAAGCAAACTAGGTAGGTAATATATTTATGGTTATCGTGTAAATGGGCGATGTGCCTATGTATGTATATGTTTGAATTGCTAAAATGGTTAATGAGAATTGGATATTATGAGATCATATAAGGTTTGAAAAGAGATGACGAGATGTCATTGAGCATACAAATGAAGAGATGGGTAAAGATTGAATGGAGAATTTAGAATGATCATGTACAAATGAAGTGAAAATATACCCGGGATTGTCATTGAGCATACATTATATATTACACATATACATATGTGTAAAACTAAATGTTAATGTGATTGTGCTTTTAATAATGTGTGTGCAATATGTGTTTTTCCTAATGATGATACAAGATAGAATGTTCGCATTCAGACGTTTCTGGATCATAAAAGCAAATGCTAATTTGGAGCGTACTGCGAGTAGACCTAGATGGTCTCATTTTATTGTTTGTTTTGTTTGAATTTTTGTATTAATTGACCACTGAATGATCAAATGAATGTGTCTTGATTGTTGATTCCAGAAAATGAAGGTTCGATGATTGTGATGTTTGATTGAGATATTGAGGTGCTGCTTGTACGTGAATGAGATGAACTAAGTGTACATAATTTGATTGTTAAATGTGTTCTGAATACGCAATGGCATGTAAGTCAAACTGTGATTCTCAACTTTAATGTTAAATGTCGGACTAAGGTCCAATGATATGGGAATGTGATTGAATGGGAACATGCAAATGTGATGATGGTGACTCACTGAGTTCGCAAAACTCGCCTAAAATTTGCAAATATTTTTCAAGATCAGAAGAATACCCCGTTAGGCAAACGGGAGTGTCCCTACAGCATACAAGTAAGAGACAGAGGTCAGGATCATTTCACGTCTACACTTGTGTTTTCCTATTTTTGTGTAAATTTGTATATTTCGAAATTATTGTACAAATGATTTATGTTGTAATGTAAAGACATTATGACTAAAGTGTTTTGTTTTGTGAAAGGGCCCAAATGGCTATTGAAAATTCTATTGATTGTATTGTTATGATTGAAAATGTTTATAAATGAATGAGGACCCGATTTGAATTGTCGATTTTTGCGATAAGGTGTGTATGTTTGTTTTTTTTAAAAAAATTGTACTGAGTTTTGACTATTTTAGTGCTCAGCATGCCACCCTCGCGAGACACGGTCTCGAATATCCCTCAGGATGTCGAATACGTGGCTTGCGAGAGTGTGTTAGTTTAGTGAACTTATTCTTTAATAAGTACCCACACATTTGTTTAAGTATCTATATACTTTAATTTATGAGATCAATTACTTTCTTCTTGAAAAAGAAACATAATATGCGATAGTTTTACTGTTTCATGAATATCTCTTCTTGATGAAGCTATAACTAAGAAAAATTTAAGAATAATACGTAAATAAAAATTAAATCTTGTGATTATAATCTTATCATAATTTCAATTACATTGTATTAGTTCAAGGAATTCATCTTTATTACTAAAACATCAACTGTAATTAATAAAATATATAAGGATGAGGAATGTCATTATTAATTATGTGACAAAATCTACAGCCAATCAGCTGAATGTAGGGCATATGCCAACAATTAGTTCTACGAAGAAGTACAAATTTACTCCAATTGCCAAGCCAAGTAGATGCCTTTTGCACATGCCCTATTCTATATACTATGAACTAAAAGTGGAGCTCTCTGTTGCGTCACAAATCAGGAGGTAAGAGTTTTGATTCTCAACTCCCATAAAATTTTGCTTTGGAGGTGGTAATAATGGATCCACTTTACCCAAAATGCCTCTTTATTAACTAAGATTCTCCATAATTTATTGCAATTAGCATCTTATTAGCAGGAGATACGACTTTGACTTAAGACCACCTACTTTTGTTTGGCATACCTCCATCCATTTTACATTGCAAAAGGTCTTCTTGGAGAGCTTGCCCAACCATAGAAAATTTCTAAGTATCCTTACCTTTATAAGTTTTTGGAGAGGAAAATGTGAGATGCCCAATATATTAAGAATAGAGTTTATATAATATATGAGAGTACCTTAAGTGATTTATCCTTTTTTGAATTTTCTCCATTAATAATAAACAATATCCATATCTAAGTCTTCTTTTGATGATTGGTAAACCAAAGCAGGTGAATGAAAGTTCCTTTAATGATAGACCCTTGATTGTTACTCCTCTTATTACTAACTATAAATGAAATATTTAAATTATTTATCAGTTTGAATGACGGCTTCCCAAATATTTTTTAAAAAAAATGATAACAACATAACTGCGTATTTTGTTTATAACGATTCCGTTTTGATCAACTAATTATTTCACTAATACACACAAAGACATATCAGATATTGTCTAATGGTCTTCGACTATTCTTCATTCAAGTTGATCTTAAACAGAAAGAGTCACCTCAGAATTTATGCAACTTAGTTTTAATTTCATGTCTCTAACATAAAGGCGGCTGAGGTTGAAAGAGCAAACTTATATCCGAGTTCTGTTCATGCCCCAATACCTACTCCAATTAATGTTATCATGTCCTTGTGTTACACAATATGCCAAAGAAATAGAAAATAATCATTTATTTCACAGAAAATGACACCATTTCTTATGCATGAAAAAGGAAAACACCCACACTTTAGACCTCAAGTTGTTGGGTTTGGTTAGGTTCAGAATATGTTGCACAAACTTGTCTTTTATTAATTAAATCCCACCACAAAAGATGCATCTTATCTGTACAGTGATGAGAAACTAGTATAGTGAGTTAGGACCTTGCAGATTAAATTATATACAACAAGTACAATTGTTTATTGTCATTTCGAAGTGGGCACTGTCTGTTTTTATAGTTGATGACATGCAAAGAAGTATCCCAGATTAGATATTTTGCAACTGTGTTAATACAATACAATACACGTCGTTGTGTTATTGTCTTTATGAATAATATAAAAAAGGAAAAATGGAAGCCAAGTCAATTATCAATGTATCATTTTCAAATAACTGTTTCAACGTTATCGTGCCGTCGCAATTAAGAAATGTTTGATGATCTCATTGGACGGTCAGTGGGCCACCACGCTTTTCATTATCATCAACCAAGTCTCGGCTTATTAACTAAACCCTCTTAAAGGCTTTTAGTGCCATTGCCACGGATGCTGGGGAAAGTTCTACAGATCCACGAACCTTTTTTTTTTCTTTTCTTTATTTATATCTTTTTTAATTTATAAGTATTTAGTTGTTTGATCATGTTAAATTACTCCTAATTATATTTAGTAATCAATTGATTGGGTTAATAGATTAAACTTAATATACTATTTTTATTTACCAAAAAATATATATATATATACTATTTTTGAAAACACTTATATGAAGAGCATTTTGCTCTCGCGGTTGAGAAATTAAGAAGCGAAATGATAATTATGTCTAAAAGTTATTACAAATTGCTTCATTTTTTATTACCGTTGATACGACACTAAGAGAGGAGAGGAGAGGAGAGAGAAAGAGAGAGAGCAATATAGATATAGGTATAGATAGCCCGCACGGGTAGCTCAGTTGATCATTGAAAGGGAAGTTGAGATCAAGGAATCAAGTTCGAGTTCCGGCAGTGGTAGTGTGGGAGTTCATCCAATGTGGTGACTCCTTGTGCGCATAGGCGTTGGGTCACTCTTATGAAAAACTGGCTGAGATCAGACCGTGATTTACCCCGTCATTACTCTGTCGGGTCGGGGTGTGGGGACGTCTAGGGTGGGCGATTCCACCTTTTAAGATCAAGGTATAGATAGAGATAGAAAGAGATAGAGATTGTAAGTTTATCATCTCCTTCTCACCCCATACATAATTTTTGTCTTTTTTTAAAAATGTTTTGCATGGTGTTGACTTCTTTTGTTTTATCTAAATTGTTATGAGAATATTAAAAAGAAAATTTAAGATATAATGCTCATGTCCTTATAAATCGTTATTTTAAGTCATCCTTTCATAAATCATTTTACATATAAATTGCTAATAATAAACAGTTAATTCTATCAAACAAGTTTAAATAAACAGTTGACGTTATTCGTTGATCAAATCAATCATATTAATCTATCAATTAACCGATGATAAAATTAGCTAACAATTAATGCAATCCGCTGATTACCAAACAAAGCTATACAAAATTGTTTTCAAGTCATATTGAATTATCAAAAAATTATAATCATTTCAAATCAATTTTATTTTTAAAATTTTTTAATTTTCAACTACAGAAAGAAAAACCAATTTTTCAAAAGGAAAACCTTTAATGTTGTCATTATTATATAGTAAAAAAAGTTTTAATAGTGTAATACACGATCAAATAGGATGAAAATTTAATCCTTTGATTATTTTAAAAAAATAAAATATTTTCTTATCTTATCTAAATTTTGAATAAAATCTAAATTATAATTTAATATTCTTAAAAAATTTTAATTTATTTTTTATTTATTAACTTATAAGGAAAATGTGAAAAGAAGCCTATAAATTGGCTTCCTTGTCTTGGATGAATGTTATTGAAAAAATCGAATGTCATAAAACTTTTGATAGCATTTTGGAAGCGATTTAACAAACTGAAGTAACCCTTTTTTTTTTTCCTAAAAACTGTTGTTACTATGCTTTCATCAGTTTCATATTGGGCCTGATGTTAGGCAACCAGTAACAGGTTGTAAAATTGAAGTTTAAATTTAAAAAAATGTTTCGGTGCATCTCTGCAGTCCGATCATACTATTGGATTGTGATGATGAACCAAAAATCACTTCCCAAATTGCTAAATCCATGAATACAACTGCTGTTAACATAAAACGGAAGAAACATGCTACAAATTTAAGATGATAACCTACACCACAAATGTACTTCTGTCCATGTCCATATTCCAAGCAGAAAAATGAAGCTTGTGATGGATGGACAAAATCACGAAACTGTCTTCTTCTTAAGTTGGCTATTCCTGCTACCATAACTATCTTTCCACCACCAAATTAACAGCCGAATGATGAGATCTAAAATCATGATTGCAAAAGTACAGAACCAAATGCATATGCCTGATTTTCTAACTGCATACAAGGCCTGGAAAAATATGCAACCTTTTTGCAGTAGATGTAAATTAAGGAAGTGTTGCAAGAAATCCAAGTTAGAGAAGCTAAAAGAGAAAGGTGGGTGGTTTGGAGCCAAGATTCTGATGAGAAGAACCAACCCAACTCCTTGGGATCACAGGCTGTCTATGAAAAATCCACAACCAGTGATTAGAGAAGGGATGAAGATGACGTGCATAGCAGAGTTAAAAAGTTGGTTTCCATTAAAAATCAGGAACCAGTGAAAGAATCTGATTTTGGGGGTCCTAAAACCTCCCAAGAGATCCTATTAAAGTGAGTGAGAGGGAGGGAGAGAGAGAAAGAAAGTGACTAAAAGAGATCACCATGCCGTGCAGTTGCAGAGATGAGATTATGAACGACCTATCGATCTTGATCCTTCCAAAAGAATGACTTCATAGCATACGATGAAGAAGAAGAAGAAGAAGAGGAAGAAGTTGGACCCAAATTGTCCAGTTGTCTTTGAAGTTCGGAAGAATCATTGAACTGGTGCTGATCTGGAGTGGCAAATGGAAGACGTGGTTGCATAAACAAATTATTATTAGCATCCAAATCATCCCAAACAGGGCTTCCTGGACCCCAACCAGTTGCATTGAACCAAGCTTCAGCCATGTCTCCCCACGCCAATTCTTGAGACTCTAAAACGCCTTCACCCTCTGATACAACCTGAAACTCATGGTCTCCTTTGGAACCGCTCGACCCCATCCCCGAAATGCTTTCACGACTGTCTCTCTGAGGCAGTTGTGGTTTTTCCTCCAAACTAAGTTCATTTTGAGCTTCGTTTGTATTGGGATTTGGCAGAGAAGAAATTGTGGGACTTGGGGCTGTAGATTGGGCATTTTCCTTTTTGATGAAGAGTTCAGGAAAATTAAGTTTAGCATTATCTCCTCTTAACTTGAAGGCCTCACGATCATAAGCCAAGGCAGCATCTTCAGCTGTGTCAAATGTCCCTAGCCAAAGGCGAGTCCTATTTCGAGGAAGACGAATCTCAGCTACCCATTTTCCCCAATGTCTCTGCCTCACTCCCCTATAAAGCTTAGTGGTGTTTAAGGGCTGCACCGGAGGCCGAAACATTGGCCTACCATCCGGTCCCAGCCTGTTCATCATCATCATCCTCCTTCCTCTTGGGCTTAAGTTCAATGCATCACTCCAATATTGGAACAATTGCTGATGCTGATGCTGTTGCTGTTGCTGGGACAATGCATACTCCCCGCCAAAAAACCGGGGGTTTTGTGCAAAAGATATCATCTGCTGTTGATTTTGTGGCAGTTGTGGACGGAAAATAGATAAAGAAGGGTTTGTTATAGCTTGGTTAGGGAATTCAATAGCTTGACTGGACCCTTCAAAAGCAAAAGGGAACATCAAGCGTGGATGGGAGGAGGATAAAGAGGAAGATGTTGGATAAAATGAAAGAGCAGAGTCTAATCTAGGAGAAACAGAGGATTGAACGGGTAAAGAAGAGGACTGCATTACTAAGTCTTGGCGTTCAGGGCTACGAATTTTCTTGAGAGGCCTTTCAGGCATGGAAGCTTCACCAAAAACTTGCCTCCACTGTTGCCTCTCGAAGCTAAGACCAGCTTCTTGTTTTCCCTTGTCAAGAATCTGATCCTGACTCGTAGTCATCTCCGGAGTTTCATCAGCAACACCTTTCTTGGATTTTCCGGTGGTATTTCTTGCTGCAGCCATTTACACAAAAGAAGCTAAACCAGGAGTTGTGTTTGTGTCTCTTTTTCTCTCAAGAAAGATTCTGTTGGCAAAAGGGAGTTGAAGAGAATTTTGAGATGGGTCACAGAAACACAAATGGAGAGAGTAGGATCAAATGCATCAGAACAATGAAAAAAGAATGAAGAAAACAAAGACTAAATCCAAACAGATCAAAATATAGTCAGAAAAGAAACCAAATTGGAGAATATGTGGGTAGAAATTTAGTAGATAATCCGATTGATGCAAAAACAGAATCGGATACCACAAGTGTCAAATCTGGAGGAACCCATCCCAAGTCTCTTCAAAATGAATAAAAGATAAGAAAACAAAATAGAGAGAAAAAGAGGCCACGAGGTGGAACAAAATACAGAGAGAGTGCTGAAGAAGAAGTTGGATTTGTTGGAGTAAGAAAACAGAGGATCAGGGGAGATGGCACCTGTATTTGGGCAGGGCGTGTGTGTGTGCTTTTGGGGTTTAGTGTGAGTGCAGAGGAGAGCAGAGGATGATGGGTTTATAAGAGTTGAGAAAAAGATTTGGATGGCAAGTGGAGATTGACTTTTTGTTTTGGGTTGATAAACAGTAGAGAATTTGTTCAAGTCTTGGGGTTGGTTCGTTGCATTTTGTTTGGGACCCACACGGTTTTTCGTTTTTGTGCGTTGAGAGTTTGTAACTTCGTAGCCTCCCTTCCACTCCAATTCTCCCGGTAACAACAGCCATGCGCCCATGCCATACTGATTGGAAGATTTGCTTTAAAGTGTCCGTACAATGACGTGGCGCGGACTCATTGCTCTTTGGGCGGTATTTTCCCTGCTTTCTTGGTTATTCTTTTTACTTTTTTTTGGAGGTACCTAGGATATTTTAATTTTTATGCAAATATAACAACGCTCAACTTAATCCCAACAAAAAAATGCTTATCTTGAAAGAATTTTATTATTATTTATCAATATATTAATGTCCTAGGAAAGTATGACCCTATTTAAGATAAATAATTATTCAAAGTAAGATTTTTTGAAAATCAAAAGGGAAACAAAGCGGTTGATCCCCCCTCTAACATTTGAGAAATACATGTAAAGCACATTTGTGAAGAAGTCCATCCTCGTACACACTATTTATATATGCATTTTATCATGACCCGGTACTACATCGTGTACATGACAACTGCCGTGTACGCAGGTTAAGGACACTCATAATATCCTTAATCCAACTATGCAAGGCTAATTGAATATCTCTCCCTTTTATTTTAGAAAAATTTAGGCAGCATAACGGTTGTATTTTAAAAATTCCAAAACTCAAACAAACACCTGCAAACAACTTTAAACGTACTTCTATGTTTATATTAAAATTCTACCACTTCTAGATTTTTAAGTCCACTCAAAAGCAATCTCAACAACAATACCAAAAGTTCATACATAAGGTCTTTTACAAACTACAAGATTGTCAAGAGTTAATTTATAAAAATCTTAAAGCATATCAACATAACCAATCTAGTAAAAACAGTTCATGAGCTACTATACAACAAAAGTACAAAACAGAGACTAACCAAGTGCAGCAATGCCCCGAAAATGTCAAAAAATTGCACGATCCACACAAAGCTTCAAACTCACTAAATTAACCTGCATGGTTGAAAAGCAGAGGGAGTGAGTACACTATGTACTCAGTGAGCAAGAAAAACATATATCACAAATAGACTCGATATACACCAAGACAATGTAGGTAACCTATGAAGTGAACATACATCAAATAGAAACACATAGGCCTAGCCTATGACTCAACGTATACTGGTTAGGAACCATCTAGGCCTAGCCTATTAATCATTCATCTGATGAACATAGGTTCCAATTCCAGTTCCAGTATACAAAAGCAGAAAAACATCATATGTAGAAATCAAATCTCGTTAGAAAACAAATCTTAGAATAAGTCAAAACAATTATGTATGTCACCACTAATCGGCCTAACTAGTGTGCACACCTACCGATTCCTGGTGTTGGCTCAACTTTCATCTATGGTGAGTCCAGACTACAGTCGACAAGAGCGTCATGACCCTAAGTGATGACTTCATCGATATCCAGATTCTAGGGCGGAATCACCCGAAAGTTCCGTAGAAAGGTGTCGATACGGGAACTCGACTTTTATGTACCAGCATCAAGGGTATGGGGGTCACTTAATCTAATGTGCCTAGCACATAATTGGCCAATCGTTACCTCACTAATCATAAAAATCATATACAAATATTAAGTACTAAAATCAAGTAAGGCACTATGCCTTTATTTATTGATCCAACAGATAAAATGGAACCTTATCATATCTCTAAGTCAAAAGAAAAAACATACACGCAACATACATGACTCGATTATGCATATGTAAGTTTCAAAACATTATTTCATGCAATAAAAGTTATCTTTTGCACTCCAAGTGCAAAATTCTTAAAAACGTAGTTTTAGAAAATAAAACATTAGTCTTTTGCACTTCAAGTGCAGGTTTGTTGAAAACGATGTCATTTCTCAAATACGTAATAAAAAAATCAGTTGCACTCCAAGTGCAAAGAGTTATGCAAAACAATGTCATTTATTAAATACACAAATATACTAGCATCTATTTGTATTCAATTCTACCATGCATTACCTAGGTTCAAAATTCACATACAAGTCATCATGCATGTCTTAGGATGTTCTAATCTCATTTGAGAGATATGGTTTCCCTAACTCACCTCAAAAGAAGGTGTACACTCCCTTGAGTTCAACAATCCTCGATACAAGCTCCTTGATCTATAACTCCCGAGCCTTTATACACACAAATATACAATATATTTACTACTCAAACATATATCTCATATTCATACACCACCACATCCAAATTCATCCCTAATCAATCATCATAAATTTTATTCTAACATATGTTAATAGGTTAATAATTCACTTACTAATTCAGCTCAATGTCTCCTTAACCATCAAGCTAACCTAACCTTATGTGTAATGTTTACATCCTTTTCTTCCTAATGTTCCTTTATGAACAAGCTATCAGTCTTAATATATCCAAAAATTACACAAATAACATCTCCCTTTAAAATATAATCTCCATCATTATCAATGCATCTCCTAACAAAACCGTTTCACAAAAGCATTAATAAGACATCAATAATCAATTTTCATGTTTTATACTTCACTCATTCGGACTCTAAGGTCTTAAAAAAACCAGGAAATAATACAAGGTTCCTGCACAATCACAGGCAGTATTAGGGAAATAAGCATAACTCGAGCTCTAGTCACTATTTTGTCAAGACACTTTCATAGAGGCCAAGTTAAGACTTATATCTACAACTTTCATTCTTTGAGTTTCTTTAAATTCGTGCTATAAGAATATGAAAGACAGATAGAAAGAGAAAGATGAAATTGAAACCATAATTTCAACTTACCTTGATAACTCCTTTCCTTCTCTTCTCTTCCCCTTTTCTCTCCTTCTCTTCTCATTTTTGTTTTTCTTCCTCTTCGAACCTTATGGGAGGCCTTCACTCTTACTTCTATTTCCTTTTCATCCATTTTCTCTAGAAAATTCAAGAAGGTCAAACTAATCCATTTGTCACCATTCCATTGGTCCATGTGTCACCATTTTATTGGTACATATATTATCCTTCTATTGATACATATGTTACAATTCTATTGGTCCCTATGTCACTTACTTTAGGCTCCACATGTCACTCATTTTAAGCCTCCATATGTCACCAATTGTAAGGCTACATATGTCACCAATTGTAAGCTATATATGTCACCATTTGTAAAGCTGCACATGTCACCATTCTATTGCTTCACATGTCACAAGTCTAAAGTGCCATTTGTCACAAACTTAAAGCACCACTTGTCACAATTATACTCAAGCCACTTGTCATCCATTTAACTGAGTCATTTGTCATTTATTCCGAATGCCACATGTCACCATTTCATAGGCCTAATCAACCTAAATTCCCATGTATAAATTTGTCTTGCTCTTTAGTATTTTTCTTAAACTAGATGCACATATCACCTCTTCAATTACTCAATTGTAACAATAAATTCCCAATTCACTAATTATAATCCATCAATTCATGTTATTGGTAAATCAAAA
>JANZLH020000156.1:2604060-2621456 GCA_026770325.2 Erythroxylum fimbriatum | reverse complement strand
AATCAGCATCACTCTTCAAGTCAAAAAGATTTGCAACAGTGGATTCAATAAAAGTTTGATCTCTCTATTAGTCAATCAACAGTATCAAATACTCTTAAAAGGTCAGCAGACTATTTGACAAATGTAGTTAAAAATGAAATTGAATTCAGTTCACATGATAAGAAGAATCAATTAACTATAGATACATATTTTAGGAAAGCATAAAATTTGAAAAAAAATTATTTAAGAAGTGCTTTATTTTATGAATTATATATGTAATTTTCATACTTATTCAATGAATTATTATTCAATATTTTTAGTGAGTCTCGAAGAATTGTTTGAAAAACTATTATCTTATGCCTTCAGTGAGATTATTATTTTATGTCATTAGCCTAGAGAAAATTATTATTTAATAGAAATTAATAATTTACCAAATATTCATTTATCGCTTTTACTGTAATTTAAGGATGTTTCATAATATATTAAACTTTAAGATGAACAGAAGTGGTACGCATTGAAATATACTTTACCCAAGCTGTAACGAACTACGCGATCCAAATAATCTAAAATCTCTCTTTCTTGGCAACGCGCTAACATCTTGCTCTCGTAAATCTTTTCTGTTTCAACTAACCTTTTTCTGAGATTATTTCTTTTGGGTCGTTTTTGATTTTTGATTTGAGTAGTCTTTGGATCACTTCTTTTGAAATTTGATAAATTGGATATTGAGGGGTGACTTTCAATTCTTGATTTCTTCATCGTTTATCTTTTTCTGCAGCTGTATTCAGAACTCTTCTAGTTTTTGGATTATTCGATCATTTTTAGGTTGATAGATGTAGATGCTGCCATTCTGTGTCTTTCGTCACATACGATCATTGGTAGATTGCATCAATGGGGATAGCAGATAACGTTGAGTCTACTGTCAGTTGAATTTTGTCTGTGAAGTGGATATATACGTATTGTTAGCGATATGGGTTGCATTTCTTCCAAAGAAAATAAGCTGCATAGCCCAAAAGAGAGGTTATCGAGCAGAGGAAATTATGATAGGCGTGTTGCCCATGTCAATTCATGCAGCAGAGCAGATGAGGAGGTCCGACTGAATAGTAGTAAGTTAGAGAATGGAGATTTGAAGGTTATGCTAATTGATAAAAAAGACTTCGGTTCGTATGGTTTAGATGATCACACTGAGACGGACGGAATTCCGGGTCAAGATGAGAAAAAGATGGTGGGGAGTTGTGGAATTGGTGTTAATAGTCATTCCAAATTGACAGTTGAGAAGTGTGATGAAGGAAGTTTGGGTCACCCGAGCTGGGGAAGGGTGAGAAAGAGTAGAGAAGCGGGGCAGGTTGCAGCAGGATGGCCATCTTGGCTAGCCTCACAGGCATCAGAGGCTATCAGAGGCTGGATACCACGGCAAGCTGCTACCTTTAAGAAGTTAGATAGAGTAAGTATCATTCTTCACTTGATCCCTCAAAAATGATCATCTAATTACGTTTTTTGGTTCATCGACAAAAGAGTTTCTTCATATGTTTAAATTTTTACTCTTGATCTGCTAGTTGTATTTTATTAGTCAGCTTACTGACTCTGACACTAAGGAATCAGAGGAGCCATACTGTTTTGCGCGAATCATTAAGTTCATATTTTTTTCTTCGTTATCCTCATAGAATGAAAACACTTAACAAAGTATATACACATGATGATCATAACTGATCCTTGAAGAACTCTATTATGTCCTCAATTTAATTCATCCCCTTTAACCCTGTTTCCAATCATGTTAACCATATACAGGAATCTTTCTTAGTTAACAGCTATTTTTACAATAAATTTGATCTACATTTGCAAACTCAATATCACTTCGTAGGAACCTCGTCTTTTGTATTTGAACTTGTGTAATATTATGTTCTTGCAGATTGGTCAGGGAACTTACAGCAACGTTTACAAGGCCTATGATGTCACTCGTGATAAAACTGTAGCTCTTAAAAAGGTCAGATTTGACATTAATGATTCAGAGAGTGTCAAATTTATGGCTCGTGAGATTCTTATTTTGCGTAGGCTGGATCACCCTAATATAATAAAATTGGAAGGCCTGATAACATCTGAGAACTCTTCCAGCTTGTACCTTGTCTTTGAATACATGGAGCATGATCTTACTGGTCTTGCCTCTATTCCTGGCATCAAGTTTAAAGAGCCACAGGTGATTGCTTCACACCTAGGGGGTGCATCATGCAGTGCAACCATCAGTTGATTAATATATTTGGTTTCTTTTACACTATGCCTTCTCAAATTCTCATTATGTTCATTTTCCTGAAGATCAAATGTTACATTCAACAACTTTTTAGTGGACTCGATCATTGTCATAGTCGCGGTGTCCTACATCGTGATATAAAGGGTTCTAATCTTCTTATTGACAACAATGGGATTTTGAAAATTGCGGACTTTGGCCTGGCAAGTTTCTTTGATCCTAAAAGTAACACACAATTGACAAGCCGTGTAGTAACTCTTTGGTATAGAGCACCGGAGCTCTTACTTGGGGCCGCTCATTATGGAGTTGCTGTAGATTTATGGAGCACTGGTTGCATTATTGGGGAGCTATACACTGGCAAACCTATTTTACCTGGAAGAACAGAGGTACAGTGTTTTTAGTGCTATCTTTGTTCTCAATTGATGCCCCAATGTGCCTCACAGATGTCTTCTTTCAGTAACCTATGAGATAAATTTGAATTCTCATAAACCTGCAATTCTTCCAATGGAAACCAGGGATGAGTACTGTGTTGTACTTTTAACTTTCTTAGGCCTTGGGGTATGAAGCATTCTGCAATAAAAACCTTCAACTATCAAATCCTTTCTAGACTCTTGAAATATGGATGTTGTGTACAATTACTACTGCTCAATCGCCTGATCTTCCTCCCAACATTGGATTTTTGGCATGCTGTGTGATGATTTACGAATATTCTGGACATATATATTTACCCACAGATTATTTAATGTTAGCTTAAGTGGTTGTTTCTTTTAGGTCGAGCAATTGCATAAAATCTTTAAATTATGTGGCTCACCGTCTGAGGATTATTGGAGAAGATCGAAATTGCTGCATATGTCTGTTATCAAGACTCAAAGATCATATAGACGGTGTCTTGCTGAAACATTTAGAGACATACCTGCTTCTGCTGTTGGGCTTATAGAGACCTTACTTTCCATTGATCCAGCTCAACGAGGAACTGCATCCTTTGCTCTCAGGACTGAGGTATGCAGATTATGCATTGTTTTATTTAAGAGAGATGAAGGATGTCTGTCTAATTGGTTGATTTGAAAATCATGAAATCTTAAATAAATCGTGGTCATTCTTATTTGAACAAGACTTTTCATCTTCTTTTAAAATGAAAGGGAAGTAAATTCACATCACACAATATTTTGAAATTCACATGATACCAGATTTTAAAAATTTCTATTAAAATGTCTCAGATTAACTGGGAATTTTCCAGTTATATTGTTTGTTTTTCAATGTTGCTTTCTCTTTCCCATACAATGCTTTCCTTTATTTGAAATCAAATTTATAGCCTATGTTATTTTGGTCTACTTGCGACTTTTGTGCATCTGTGCATATGCTATTTGTTTTCTTTTTCTAATTTTGCTGGATTACGCAACTATATATTTGGTTATTAATCTTTCTCTCAACAGTACTTTACAACAGAACCGCGTGCTTGTGATCCTTCAACTTTGCCCAAATATCCTCCAAGAAGAGAGATTGATGCTAAAACGCAGGATGATGCAAGAAGGTACATTCTGTGGATTGATAATAGCTTATATTGAAAGAAACTACAAATACTTTTGTTTTGGAAGTTCTTGAAGTATGATTTGTTTTAGGAAGCAAGTGCAAAAATGTAGATTAGTGTCGTGCTGGTTCCATTTTATATCCACTTTTTATGTGGGTTTGAGCTAGGGATTATTGGTGCAAAAATGTAGATCAGTGTTCTGTTGCTTCATTAATATTGTGTAACAATATTGGCGTAATTCCCTTCCTTTATGTTGCTCTGTATCATTGTTGAATCACAGTGATGTTACGGAATTTTTTTCTCCATCTGCTTTACACTACAAACTGCTCTGGTTTTTCTTTTTTTATCTTGTGCACTGCTTACCCTGAGATGGCAACTATGGTTAGTGGTTTAAAATGCTATTACATCTAAATTTTTTCAGACAAGGAGCAGTTTTAGGCGGAACAAAAGAATCTGAAGCTGTTATACCATCTAATGCATATCCTGATCTATCAACATCACTACAGGTAACTCTTAGTAACATCGAATAAAATGCTTGGGTTGCAGACTGTTGATTTATCAATTATCTTTTGGATTTGCATCAGAGATTTATATGGACAAATAAATTGAGCCTTGAGATTTTAGATTTATTCGAAACATGCCCTCCCTATGTCCTTTTTATGCCTCAATAGGTTACACGGGTGGTTGTCAGTGTGTGACAGCTGAAGAACACCCACGAGTAATAATCTACACTTTGAGGAGAGGTACAAGTTTGTGATTCTCTTCCCAACCAGTGAATTGAAGTCATCCTATTTTTTGAATATCCTTGTCGGAGTTGCCAATAAGGTTACAGTGGTTGCTCATTCAAAAGCCCTGTGTCTTCCCACCCTTCCTTTGCCTCACCCCGCTCCCCCCAACTGCTACGAATAAATAAGTAGAGAACATCTTATCATCCTATTTAAGCGAGTTCAGCCGGTGACTTCAACGATCTGGAATTCAGATTGATTTGTTTTTCATCTACTTAATGTTATAGGAGCACTTTTTCATATGCTTACTTCTGGAATATACAGGCAACCTTTTTTTCTTTTGTCCTATATATTTCTGATGAATAATTTTTCCTCTTTCTTTTACCATCTTCTCTCCCTTTAACTTCTACATCTTATTTTGAGTGATTCTGTCATTGTTCTCTAGATAATCATTGTTTGCTCTATAATCACAGAGAAGAGATCGTCATAGTTCAAACGGTAGAGGTGAGATACTATTCTTGAAGAAGGAGCAAGCTTCTGGTTTTCTGGATTATTGCTCTAAACAAACTCAAGCTTTAAGAGACGGGAAAGGACATTACTTGGTGCAACAGCATAAAAATGTATCCCATTCAGGACCATTGATCCCTGGAACTGGCTGGACTAATGCTGGGAAGAATATGGATAATCTTCATCAGGTCCCTGCCAGAACCAACCTACCAAAAGTGTCTGGGTTATTAGCATCTAGGACGTCATTGCCTGAAGAACATGGGCAATATCATGGTTCCTCAGATCAAAAGTTGGTAAAGCAAGCCAGTAGATTTCATGATTTATTAAATGAAGCGGGATCCATGAGTGAGCAAGATCAAAATCATCAAATACAGAGGACGGCATATTCCCCATCAGGACAAATGAGAAAATCGGTAAGTTCTTTGGCATTTGCCTGTGACTCAAGTGTTTCTAGTTTTAATCACGTCCTTCTTTGGGTTGATGGCTCAACTCTTCTCGTAGCAATTAAAAAAAAATTTTATTACGTCTCTAGTCGATGCAATTCCTTTTCTTGGATCTAAGATTCTACTTTCTTACATTCCATGCAAAATGTCCATATTAGTGAATCATGAGCTTTGACTTGCCTGTATATACCAAAAAATAGGAGTCCATCTTACATTTGATGCTTGTCAGTGTCTACAAGTTATTCGAGTCATAGGCATTAAGATTTGTGAAAATTTGGATTCCAATTTTTATAATATTTAACGTTGAAACGTTGTTGATGTTTATCATCAGTATGTTCTTGGTCCGAGGGGAAACAAGATTTTTGTGTCAGGTCCTCTACTTAATTCATCAAACAATGGGGACCAAATGCTTCAAGAGCGCGATCGGGAGATTCAGGAATATGCTAGACAGCAACATGACAAGACAAAGTTTGAGATGAGGAATACTCACCGGAAGCAAGAAACATAGAACTTGATGTTTGTCCTGGATGCTAGAGGCTTAGAAGTCGGGGATGTAACCTCAAGTCCTCATTAGTCATGGATCGACCTGAGGAACCCAGCTACCTCGATGATCCTAGGGATCAATTGCCCAATAGCTCTATTGCAGTCAGCATATACAATTTTTCATTTTTTCTTTTCAGTATTTTTCAGTTTTTCTATAAATATACACACATACACACACAGAGACATATATACCAACGTATAGCAGCAATATTATTGTATGGGAACGAAACAAAAAGAAGAGGATTGCAAGTGGTTGAACGCCAAAACAAGGAATGAATTTATGAAGTTTCGTTAGACAACAAGCTCGACTGACATTTCTCTATCTCCACTGATATTTCTCAAATAAGTGCTTCCCTTGGCTTCAAAAATATAGAGTGTCATAAAATATCTAAGAATGATCCAAGGAGAGTTAATAGAAGGATGAATATCTTTCGACCCAGCTCCTTTGGAAACCAAAGTTGGAACCATATAAAAAGGAGACATAAAAGCTTCTCATGTCATGAGATAGGGTAACAACAAGGTGCATAATTTAATCTAAAGCTAACATTAATGAAACATCAATCTTGTAGGGATCATAAGCTATAACCAATCGACCGTTAAGATGAAATTGATGAATTATGAGAGCTAACCAATGCTTCTCTAAAATCTTCATCTCGTTACACTTGTATATCTTAATTTTGGTTTTTAAAACATATCATCAAATATTTCATTTTCAAAAGAAAGTCTTTAAGCATCTACTACTTTTGAGGCAGTTGATGCCTCTCACATCCTAAGAAAACAGTAGAGATTGTAAAGAATTTTGGCTGCTTAAGCCTTTAGTGCTCTTATGATATGTTAGTAATCTCTTATGAGGATCATCTATAGATAAAATGTATCTTAATGTTGAAAAGTCGGAAAGGATGGCCCTTTAATAAGGATTATATTGCCCCTAATTTTATTAGGTTTCTTGCAGTTTTTTGTAAAAATAGATGACGATATTCTGCCTAAGATGGATTGAAAATAACTATAGAATAATTTTTGAGTAATTTATTTTTTGTATTGATGATCTTGTTTATGTGGAATATAATAACTCGAATAAAGAGTAATGATCATAAATTTGTAACACATTAATGACCCATAATAGGTCTTATTCTTGTTAATGAGATACCATTTTGGAAGAGCTTCAATTCTAACTTTGTGTTAAGACCTATCTAAATTCTCATTAGTAATTTTTCATAATTAGTAGAGCAAATTAGATATCTCTTTTATCTCATCTTTTATTTGTGACAAATTTCCTTCTATTATCCGTTTTGAATTCCTCCACAAATGAGGTATGATCCACTTCAGAGAATTGAGGACAATCATTAGGATATTCTTTCATAGGTTAGATGGTACAACTATGTAGAAGTTAAGTCACTGTTGTTACAGATAACTAAGACTCAAGGAACAACTATAGAGTCTTGCTCTAGATATTCTACTTTCAAAAGGGGTGCTCATCTCAATTTCCACTTCACTAATATTGCCCCAGAGTTAGAGCTCTGCAAATTCGCTTCCTTACCAAGGATAGAAGGAGTAGGGACAAGGTTTAGATCCTTTACTACTTCAATCGGGAAAGATAAAGAAATGGAATACTATAAGGAAAGACAGAGAAATTTGCACATAGTTTTTATTGATCTAAAGAAGGCATATGATAGGGTTCCTAGGGAAATCTTATGGAGGTGTTTGGAGGTGAAGGAGTTCATATGACGTATATAAGGGTGATTAGAGATATGTATGAAGGGGCAATATCTAAAGTAAGGACAATAGGAGGAGATATTGAGAATTTTCTATTGGTATTAGTTTACACCAAGGCTCTGCATTAAGCCCTTTTCGATTCGTAGTGGTGGTGGAAGAGCTTACTTAGATATTCAAGAAGATGTGCCTTAGTGTATATTGTTTGCTGACGATATTGTCTTAGTAGATGAAACAAGAGAGAAGTTCAATGTCAAGCTATAATGTTGGAGAGAAATGTTAGAGTCAAATGGATTTAAAGTGAGTAGGACTAAAACTAAATACTTAGAATGTAACTTTTCAGGCCATTAGGTGACTATCAGAGTAGAGGTCAAGCTATGATGTTGGAGAGAAATGTTAGAGTCAAAGGGATTTAAAGTGAGGAGGACTAAAACTGAATACTTAGAATGTAACTTTTCAGGACATCAGGTAACTACCGGAGTAGCGGTAAAGATTGGATCAGGAGTTATACCACAGAAGGAGTGTTTTAAATGCTTAGAGTTTATCATCCAAAGCAATGGAAAGATCGATGAAGCTATAGTCCATCGTATCAGATCAGAATGGCTCAAATGGAGAAGTGCGTTAGGAGTTTTATGTGACAAGAAGATACCACTCAAGCTCAAAGGTAAATGTTATCGCATAATGATTAGGCCAACCATACTATATGGGGCGGAATGTTGGCCCATTAAACAAATACATAATAATAAGCTTTTGGTGACGAAGATGAGAATGCTACTGTGGATGTGTAACCTTACCAGAAGAGAAAAGGTCCAAAATCTAATGGTCAAAGATAAATTAAAGGTGGTTGGTATAAATGACAAATTGAGAGAGACACGTCTTAGATGGTTTGAACATGTTAAGAGGAGACACCCCAATACTCTAGTGAGAAGATGTGAGAAAATAATATTTAGAGACTGTAAGAAGAAAAAAGAAAGGCCTAAAAAGAATTGGGGGGAAGTGATAAAAAATGATATGGATAGGTTGATAGGTTAGATCTTACTGAGGACTTGGCTCGAAATAGAAAACTTTGGCGCACTAAGATACGAGTTAAGTGTCTTTCTTAAAAAAGGGCATTCACTTTCTTGTAGGTTACAAAAACTTATGTCCTTTGAATTTATTATGTATTATGTACCTTCTAGGGCGTATAACTTAGATTGGTTTTTCGTCATCAGTACGGGTCTCTTTTGGTATGTATTTCACTTAACGTTTATTGTTATTCTTAGATATGATTTACATGTACATTATTTTGTGTTAGATTTATTACTCTTGCTCGGTGTTTCTCTTTAGTATTTATTTGTATTGTGTTGTATTTTTGTATTTAGTTGTTTTTCATACCTTTTATGTTTATTTTATTTATTTATTTATTTTAATATATTCCTTAGATATGTATGCACATCCATTTATATTGCAAGATCTTCATGACATATTGCATATGGATCTATTGGAAACAGTCTCTCTACAACATAGGGGTAAGGTTGCATATTATCAGACCTACCCAAACCCCGTGCGTTAGTGGGACTTCAACTAGGTATTGAAGATGATGACGATGACTACTTCAATCGGGAGAGGAGGTGTTGAAGATGATGATAATGACTACTTCAATCGGGAGAGCAGAGATTGTTCTGTTCAATACGCTCACTTCTTAATCTTCATTATCCATTCCAATAAGCTCAAAGAATTCATCTCTTTTAAATATTTTACCTGTGGCCTTCCATGGACCACTTGTTGAACTAAGGAAGGTCTCCATTGGTAATAGACTCTTATAGAGTTTTTAATTAGAATGTCATTCATTTCGAGCCTCAACAAAGGTATTGTATGAGGTAAATCTTGTTTTAAATTGAACATAATACAAAATATAACATAACGAATCCTCTTCTTACAAGCAATAATCTCATCCATACATATTGGTCTACCTATAAAATTGTCCAAATGACTTAGTCCCTTTTAAAACAACACTCTAATTGCACATTATAAATGTAAGCCCTAATGGTAACCTGATTGTATTTAACACTTTTTAAGTTGAATCTTTGTTTCTAAAGTAAAAGGAAGATAGGAATGCTATTGCAATATTAGGAACCTACCTTATTATATCTATGAGTTAAGACATTGGATTGGAAAGTGAATAAAAACATGTTATCCCTACTCGAAAGAAACCTAACAGAGTGGAAGATTAAGAGCTTGCACTTGCTTTTAAAACTTTCAAGGGAGGAGCAACCACGGGGGAACCTTTAGAGTTAGAAGGACAATAATGAAGATCAACTTGAGATAGACCTTTAAAAACTTGTTTCCAAGTAAGCTTGGGACTAAATCTAGTAGATTCAAGTAAAGAGAAGAAAAATTAAAAGGAATATGTGAAGCCCCTAAAAGTAGAGAACGATTAGAGACTTGACATG
Organism: Erythroxylum fimbriatum; assembly: GCA_026770325.2. Classification (NCBI taxonomy): domain Eukaryota; kingdom Viridiplantae; phylum Streptophyta; class Magnoliopsida; order Malpighiales; family Erythroxylaceae; genus Erythroxylum; species Erythroxylum fimbriatum. Next base: position 2,611,350 of record JANZLH020000156.1, on the reverse strand, counting down.
GAGCAATAAAAGCAAAGAGAGAAGAGTTAGATGAAGGATAAAAAGCATAGAGAGGAACTAGAGGATGGGAAGAGGTAGAATTAGGTAAGGAACAAGCACTAAAAGAAGGGCAAGAAGTAGGGGGATAGAGGTAAGACGAGGGAAGAGGGCTAGATTGAGATGATTAGTCCAGTCAAAATCAAATAGGGTAGAGGAGGACATAATGTTAGAAAAGGTAGAGACTTAAATTGAGATAAAAAAATTATAAAAAACTATTCTAAAAGTGATAACTAAAACAAACGGGAAGAAGAAAAACGAAAGTACCCTAAGTCAAACAAAAAGCGAACGAGAGATAGGCTTATTGACAACAACAAAGACCCTGAAGCAAGGAAAAGAGAGCTCAGGAGAAGCCATAACAAAAGATATAGCAAGAGATGAAAAATGTTGGACCCTTCGTAGAAGTTAGAATTATTAAATGAGAAATTTTTGGTGATTAGTCATGAGAAAATGCAAATTCTTGAATTAGAAATGATAGAAAAGATTAAATTAGTGAATAAGAAATGTGGATAGGTTCATGTTTTGCTTTGGTGTTTTTGGTGGATAAGAGATTATGAAATGAGAAGAATGACGGTGAAGGGGATCAAGAAAGGCAAGAGGAGCAAGGGGAGAGGCATCTTTGAGCAAGTTTATAAGCAAGGAATTCAAGATGGGTTACATGTTTATAGTAGAGTTAATGAGCCATAAAGGTTTTCAAATTTAATAGAGTTAAATGATTTCAACCACTTTATTAAATGTTGCATTTAATGCTTCTTAAATGTTGCATTTATTTGCTTCTTAAATGAATTGAGAAATTGCTATATGTTAGTTCTTGAATTGTGTTGAAGATGTATGAAATGAAGATGGAAATGGTTTTTGGAAACAAATTATGCTTATGAAATCATATTTTCGAAATGTGCCTTTTGGGCAATATGCTCAAGTCATGAAATACATGTTGTGTGGGTTTGTGGTGCTCCATTATGTTTTTTCAAGTGCACATTAACTCTGTTAAAGGCTTCTTCCTCCTGCCCGTTAGTGGCATGGAACTCCTTCATGGACTCTCCTCTGTTTACAACTACACAAAACCATCATGTGGGATTATGATAGTTCGTTCCATTATCAATGGAGATTCGCAAGAACTCCCCTATAGACCTACCCAAATCATTCTGATTTGCTTATGTGTTTATGATTTGTTGACAAGTTGATAAATACATGTTTATGTGCTTATGAATTGATTGACAAGTTGAGAATTTGGGCATTTTGTGTTTTATGGATTCGATGTAAGATTTTATACGGAAATGAATATTTTTAAATGATTTTGCTTATTCTCCGTTATAAACTTGTTACCCACAAGCTTATAAGATCACCCTATTCTTCCCCATCTTCAGGTGATGAGCAAGAGATCGACTGATCGAGTATAAGGGCATCACTTTTGAAGTGAATCACACGTTATTTAAGACTTAACAAACGATATACAAATGCACAAGAAGGGGGGGTTGAATTGTGTAATTTTTTGCTAATTCCCTTTTGAAAATTCTCGTATGAAAATAGTAAGATAATAATTTCAAAGTTAAGAGAGAGTTGAGAGTTGTGAGAGTGTTGACACAACCTATTTATACTGGTTCACCCCAAACCGTGGGCTACGTCTAGTCTTCAAAGATATTTTTTAGATTTCACTATTTTTCACAATGTTACAAGTATTCTTTGATACCGAGCCTCTTCGGGTCTCTTTACAACAAGTATTCTTTTACTCTTAGCCTCTTCAGGCTATCTGCTTTTCTTTCTACTGAAAGAATTTTTTGAGCTACTGTTACAGAAGATAATTGTTCTAGTTTTTCGCACAATGAGATTTCTTAAAATCACTAACTTCTGTAGTCTTCGACTCCGACTCGTATTTATAGCCTTCATCTTCAACAACTTCTTGATAACTTCTTCTTGATCTTTGAAGAATTAGTTATCCAGTTGAGTTCTGTAACTAACTCAAGCTGATCAGAAAACCGCCATGGTATCGGTTCTTCCGTTTGTTTTTTTAGATAGCGCCTTTCGTCTGCTTTTGGTTTGCACCTTCCGTCTGCTTTTGGTTTGCACCTGTCTTTTGTTTTCGCGCTTCTGTCTGTCTTTTTATCTTCCGTCTTACTTTCTATTTGCGTCTTGCATCTCACTTTCCATCGTTTGATTTTTGCTTGTGCTTCCGTCTGTCTTTTTATCGTTTGACTATTGCTTTGCGCTTCCGTCTGATTTTTATTTGTTCCTTCCGTCTCATATGCTTCTGCTTCCTTCTTACTTGCTTCTTTCATTATTATTTGTTCTTCATCAAAATCATTTTCGTAAAGTCATTTTGACTTAACACTAAGCTCTTGGCAGACAAGGATTTGGTGGAACTTGAAGCTAATGGATTGTAATACTATTTAGGGGGTGACATCTTAACTATAAATCGGAATCATATTATTCCCTCCACACCTCCCCTAAATGAGACTACAAATCAATATAAAAGCTATTAGAGAAACTATTTAGGAATTGTACGTGCATGTTTTAGACAACTTAACTTAGCCTTATTAGAGCATATTGACTATGAGAACACTTATCCATATGGCTACAGAATTCCTGTCCAATTTGTTTTCTGGTGAACACAATGCTAGATTCAATAATTTCAAGTTCAGGTTGTCCCTAAATTCATTAATAGGCACAAAATTCCCCTAGTATGCTTTGTTGCCCAGGAATTCAATACTTTCCTATGTTGAAATGGAAAGACTATTTCATACTCAATTTTTGTACTACACCCAAAGTTAGTATAGTTGAGTTATCTAAAGTTACTCAGGAAAGTGGTGAGAATGCTAACATGTTCATCACACGATTCAAGAAGATGAGAAGTTGATATTGGATTACACTCCTAGAGACTAAATATGTGAATTTAGCTTAGAGGAGTCTTGATATTAAATTATAGAAAATTTCCAAGGTATGAAATTTTGTGATTTCTACGAATTAATAGAAAAGGTGTCAAAATACGAAGAACTTCTTAGGGAAAAAGGGCACCAGAATAAAAATTCAATAGGTACTTATATTATAGAGATTGATTCTTACGATTTGACAGTGACCAAACTCATGAACATTCATGGAACCTATTTTTTCCCCTCTCTAAAGCATAAATCTATTAAAATTAAAAGGAAAATGCAGGCTACAAGACCAAGCAGAGACTATTGAAAATACCATGATACAAAGAAAAATGGATGAACTTACATTGCAGGTTAAAAAGTGTGGTCCAAGATCGAATCAACAAGGGAATTATGTTGTTCACTGAAGTTAATCAAACTATGCTAATAGATGAAGACCAATTCAATTATAAGTGTTTGTTCCTAACTATAATTTAAATACTAGGACTGAAAATTAGTAGATTCCCAAAATCCAACAGAAAGTAGAAATTTCAAAATAAAATCATCGAATAGATTTCACCCATGTCTTTATGATCCTTAAACTCCAAGCTTTTAGTGTATGTAGCCTTAATTTATAGTACCATTACAGAAGCCAACATTTTGGCAGTGGTAGCTCTTAAGGCATCTAAAAAATCTGGTTCATTTAACTTAAACTAAAAAAAAGGCTTCAACGATAGAGATCTGCTACGAGGATTGATAAATGCAAGCCTTTACCATTGGAAAAACCAATCTAAAAAAAGTCATCCCTTATAAGACTTGTCTTTTTTAAAGAGAGGACCATATACCTTAATAATAAGAAAGTACATGTATAAGTAGTTACTGAAAAGCGAAGGAAGACTAAAGAAAATCCTAGATATCACAAAAAGTCATCTCTCTCTAAGATTCAAGATGAGTATCCCAATAAATTCATGACGATTAGAGAAACTCATATTAATGTACCATGTGATGTTTCTTCCATAAAAGTCCCTTCTTCAATTGTAAATCTTATGTGAAAAAGGTGGAATACCTTCCTGGAAAAGGAGAATGCAGAGTAACAATATTAGTAGTGGGACCAAGAATTCCAAAAACGGTGGTATTAGAAAAGGCAGTTAATATTATGATGCAACACATAGGACCTCTATATATTAAGGCCCACTTCAATGATAGATCAACTTCAAGCATTTTGGTCAATAGTGGGTTGACAGTGAACATTATGCCAACCAAAATGATGTAAGTTCTAGGAAAAGATGATAGAGAATTGATCCTAAGTTTCTATTGCTGCATTTATTAGGAAAACTACCAGAGCATGGGGAATTCTCCCTACAAATATCACGATGGGAGCAAAGTCTTCATTAACTACTTTCTTTATTATTGACACACATGCCAGTTACCAAATTATATTAGGATGAGATTAGATCTACTATAACTTATGTATTCCTTTGTCCCTTTATCAACTTCTGCGTTTATTTAAAGGTAATGTAAATAGAAATCGTTTGGGCAGATTCACATCCATTCTGCACTAAAGTTGACACCATGTAGGAAAAATTCTATAAAGATCATGAAAAAACAGTACAAATTGAAAACTATCCCATGATGAATGTCCTAACAAATAATAAAGAAAATATAAGTACATAGTTAGAAAGTGTTAGTCCTTAATGACACTAAAAAGGGGGTGAATTGGGTGTTTATAAAGTTTAACAATTTTTCTAACCAATGTACTCAATTAACAATAATTAACATAAAAAAAAGATGAGAAAATTGCTTAATATAAATTAATCAAACAATTAAGAAAAAATTAAAAAGGGCAAGGAAGTGAGAGTGCAAACCAATTTATAGTCATTTAGTAAAAAAAAACCCTCGCCTAAATCCACTCAAGACTCTTCTTAAAATTCCACTCTAATTCTTCTTTTAACGAGAAGAACCACCTTTATACAATCTTTCTCGATAAAAAGGAACCTTTCTTACAATCTTCTTCCAAGGTGAAGAGGAACCTCAATACCACTTATATCACTCCCTAAGTATAATATTCAACACCCTAAAAATGAATTACAACTAAAAACATATCACTTATTCACTTGATAACACCAAAATGGCTCATTTAGAAAAAAGTGACACTATGATGCTTAAATGATTGAAAAAAAAATCTATAAATGTGTATATACAACATCCAAAATCTTCTTGATGCTAAAACTAATGAGAAAACACTTATTTATAGTATTTTGGGACCTAAAATAATTGTTGGATGCTGAGTAAGTTATACACTTTATAAAAACCCTCAATGTTCTGCAAGTGCGCGGGTCGTAGGCGTAGTAGTTGAGGTGTCAATCTCACAAGGAATTAGTTAACTAGTTAAATCCTAACTTGATCTAAGGTTGTAGAAACGTGATTTAAATGAAAGAAAGATAAACAGAAAATTAAACAATCAAGCAAGGGCTGAATGAAAATAAAATTATGAAATTAACAAAAGTAAATCAAAATGGAGCACAACCACTTAACAATTGAGATATGCAATAAGACAAGATCAAAGAATTATGAAAAGGGGGATTTATACTATCATCAAATGCTAACATGATTACTTTTGAGTTAATTCAATATCGATCCTAGACTTTCGAAGGGTGGATTACTCTCTTTCGAGTTATAATTATTAAACCCTATATCATAAACCCTAATTGAATTATGAAATTTGCAATCTCTCAATTAAAAAAAAGCCTACACATCTAATTAGATCTTACGCCCTCTAATAGACTATCGGGTCCTCACACAAGATCTCTCTTCGTATAAATTTCCGATTTGTGTGATCTTTTAGATTGTTTAACTCTTTTTATCCAATCTAATCATTTTTCTTTTGGTTTACTCTCTCGATTTGTTATCGAAGCATGTAAATGCAACAAATAATCATAATACCCAAAGCATCAACATTAAAAGAAATCACATTAGCATTGATTCAAGAACAAATCCCTAAAGGAGTTTAGAACATCATTAACAACATGTTCAACATTCTCAAACCCAAATCATACATCAAGATAGAGTAAATAAACAAGAGAAAGTAGGAAAGAACTTGAAATGGCTAGGTTGGAGTGGCTAGACAGCAGCTGTAGATGATCATCTCCCCTTCTCTCCTTCTTCTCTCATCCTTGTGTTCTCTCGCAAAGTGGCAAATGGAGGCACGACAAAATTAGGGTTATTTGCCCTCTTTGTAGTCTTTTCTAATTAAGGTAAAAACTAAGTTTTACTTGGGCCCAAAAAGTCCAAAATAACCCCGCAAAGTTGAGTTTAAGAAGTCGGTTCGCATCTAATGTCGTAAAGCCACAATCATGGCCCCTTAAAATTTGCTTCTGCCACGATTGTTGATAAGTGCATATTTTTCTAATTTTTATGTTCTAAATATCTCTTTTTATTCCTCTTGTTGATTAAATTATTGGGACTTAATTGATTTAATATTTTCTTGAAGGTATTTAAGTGGACTTGCATTTTAATGGAAGAAATCAGTGTTTTTGTTCAACAAATTAAAATGGGCTGGAAGGTAGAAATTGAATCAACAAGAAAGTGGGTCACGCACAAGGGAATTAAATATCATTTAAAATCAACAACACGGAAATGGCTGTGGACAACGTTGGAGGAAAGCTGGCATTTTAATTGTATGAGGCGTTTAATCACATTAGAGGGGCAACCAACGAATCATGAACTTGAGTGAGACCAAGGAAAAAAAAAAAGCAAAACAGCAGAAGAAAATGAGGGTTGCGTGTGTGTAATAAATTAATCACTAGAGGGAAAGGAGCTGGGAGGCACGTGACAGACTATATCACAAAGAGAGTGAGGCAAAAGAAAAGCTAAGTGATTTAATAGGAGGCACCATCGTATCAGACCAAAGGAAGGAGGTTAAAAGCTATTGAAGAGGGGCCCACGTGTTTGTGAAGAGACCAACAGCAGAGGGGCCCACAACACTTTAAAAGTGGAACAAAACCCTAGGCAATATAAAGGGACAGCATAAGCGCAGAAGGGGGACTTCTCTTTTGGGGGGATTAATTTTCAATCACAGTGACGGCAACAGAGGCAAGGACGACTTTTGGGGCAGCTTCTGATTTTGGAGAATTTCAACAGGGACGGACGCACACTACAGTAGACGCTGAGCATCAAATTTCCAGATTCCACTTTTATTAGTTTTATTTCTTTTATTTGTTATGGAGACTGTGATATTTAATAATTCTGTTTTAGTTAATTTCGTTATGAGTAGCTAAGTTTTCTTTAGTCGGGGAATTCCAGTTATTATGCTTTGACCTGTGAGACCTTACTGTTCTGAATATTTGGTTAATAATATTCGTACTGTTTCCGCTTTACTGTCATTGCTTATTATTTGATTCTGCGA
>JANZLH020000156.1:2587284-2597289 GCA_026770325.2 Erythroxylum fimbriatum | reverse complement strand
ATACCCGGGATTGTCATAAACATGCATTGTGCATATTTCATATACATACATGTGCATTAATAAACATTTGTAATTATGCAAATTGTGATATGTGTATGTTATTTGGTATAGAGGAGCAACTAGAACGTCAACATCTAGACGTTGCCGAAACTTTCAAGTAGTAGCTCCGAGAGCGACTTGTGAGTAACCTAGACAATCTCACTCAATTAATTGTTTGTTTTATATTATGTTTGACTTATTGAATGAATGTGAATTGATTGTGTTGATTCCGAACAATGAAGGTCCGATGATTGTGATATATGAATGAGTTATTAAAGTGCTACTTGTATATGAATGTGATGGAATATATGTTACTCAACAATGATGTTGAATGTCGGACCTTAGGTCCAATGGAAAAATGTGATTTGAATGTGAATGTGCAAGCATGTGATTGATTGAGAATATGATATGTGAAGCATTTCAATATATGAATGCATGTAAGATAAAGGAAGTTATGACCAGAGTTGTTAGTATAAAGAGCTTAAAGTTCAGATTGTGATTAAAGCCTCAGGCTCGGTTTTGAATGTACCCGATATCCACTAAGGGATATGGGACATAATTTGACATAGCTTGGTATCCACAAAGGGATATAAGCTAGTAAAGAGGCACTCGATCACAACGACAATAATAAATGAAAGTGAGTCTCACGTGCATTGCATTTATACTTGATATGTGTATTTTTACATGAATGAAATGAACATTATGATTATTATGAAAGTGAAAGGTGATATTTTATGAGTATGCAAATATGTGAATAATATGTTACATATATTGATGTGATGGATGAATTGAGTAAACCATCGATGATGGTTACCTTATTGAGTTCGCAAAACTCACTAAAATTGCAACGTTGACTTTTTAGGACTGAGAGATGACATTAGCTACTGAGGGATGCTACAAGCAGTGTAGACTTGTACTTTGGGGAAAAAGAAGAAATGGCTCAAAGGTCGGTCAGGTGGGTCTAGATAGATTAGATAGATTTTGTGTATTTCCTCTTTCATGTAGCATTTTTGTGTTAAGCTATGATGTTGTATAAGTATGGATGTTGAAAGATACATTGTAGACATTCAGTTTTTATGGAATGAAATGAGGAAATTTGGCTTTAAAATATCGTGACTTGTCTTATGATGTTTATAAGAGAATAAAGATAGATGATGCTATGTTAAGTAAATTTAGTGATTGATCGTAGCGTGTCGTTATCACAGGTTATATACTGGAATGTCCTCCAAGCGTCTCGGTATGTACCTTACAGTAAGGGGATGCTACAATACGAGTGTTATAGCTTCGATGAATAATGGAAGACTTACCTGTGATGTGAATAGTAACTTTATGCCATTCATCATAGATACCGGCCATGGGTCCATTAAAAATGACATATGGCTTAGTTTCCTTGAAGTCATCTTTTTTCAGAGAAAGGGGTAAAGATGTCTAGATAATTTGTTAAGGTGTTATTTGCTGAATGTTTGGTATTTGGACATTGGTTAATTGGATATTTGTAATTGGTGGTTGGTTATTGGATATTTGTTTTTCAAGAAGAGTAATAGTGGCTCGTAACTGATTGATTTCTTTTGATACAGTGCCCACTTGTGTTGAAGATCAGTTAACTCATTTTCTTTTTTTAGGAGTGATTCCTTCAAGCTGAGGATAGCTATTTCCATTCTCTTTTTAATATATCTGCAATACTGTTAGTAAAAGATTTGATATAATTAATTTGAAAATTGTACTATCATCTAATCAATCTCCTTAGATTATAATTAGTTCTAATGTTATATCTCGTGAATCCACATAAATATTTAGAATTTGTTTGAATATGAAATTCAGCAGGTAATAAACCAATTTTCCATTTTTGTAATGTTTTAATATATGCAAGTTTTTCCTTTTCAGGAATAGAATATTTCTTTTCAGTGGGATTAAAAAAGTCCCATTGATATATTTACATAAAAGATATTTCCTTGAATAGGTAGTTGTGCCAAAAGGCAGCTAACCTATATATCAATACTTGCATCTATTGTATCATTATCAATCCACGTCCATTAAGTTTTTGTACTACATTTAAGTTGTAACTGTTTTCTTGCTTTAGCTAGATCTTTTTTTTAATACAAGGGACTGAAAACTAACAAAAGCTAATTATCGCAATGTCCTGTGGTACATTGCTCCTTGCATATCGCTGTGGATAAGCGCCAGGACTGACACAGAGGGCTCTTAGAAAATATGTATGCCTGGGGTGGTCAGAACTGCAAGGGTGGCCAAGTGATCAGCACACTGATTGCCTTCCTGATACACGTGTTGGAGCTTCACGTCCCACGTACGCTGGAGGAGTCCCTAGGTACCTGCCAACAAAAAATTATTACCATCAATCTCGGTACTCAACTCGGGACTCAATTTGGCTTGGTCCCTTGGGTATCGACGAATTATCTTAGAAGTGGACTCTCTGGAAGTCATTAACATACTCTCCAGCTTTAGCTAGATCTTTAAGAAATCCTTGATCAGATATATAATTTAATAATCCTAAAAAAATTTGAACCTCGGTTATATTTTTAAATGTCGCAAGAAAATTATGTAAATTTTCAAGAATGTTAGGTTGTAATTTGAGAAATCCATTATAAAATTCTATACCTAAATATTCAATATTTTTTTATGCTAGTTTAATTTCTTTTTGCTTAGGATTAATCCTTTATGTTGACATCTAGATAAGACTTGTTTTACTTTTTGTAAATGATCGTCTTTATTTTTTCCATTGTTGAAAAAAATAACAATGTCATCTATATAGGCTAATGAAAATTCTTCTAATCCTTTTAAGTTATTATCCATAATCTTTGATAAATTCCAGGGGCTTGTTTTAATCCAAAGGGTCATACATTCCATTGGTAATGTTTTTGTGGCGGACAAGTAAAGGTTTTTAATTGTTTCGTATTTTCATGTAATCTTAATTACCAATATCCTGATTTTGCATCTAGTGTAGTAAACCAATGGTGTCCTTTTAATCGACTAATAATAATATAATCTTTTCAAGGTAATTTATATGCATCTCCCATAGTAGCTTTATTTAATTCTTTGTAGTTAATTACCATTCTTCTCTTACCACATTTTTGTTCAGAATGATTATTTATATAAAAGGCTGAGGCTGAATGTTTACTTATGTTAGGTTAGATTAATTTTTTTTGTAATAATTTTGAACATTCAATAATAAATTCTTGTACATCTTGTTGTGTATATGATATGTTATTTTCAATATTAATTTATTTTGTAGGATCTTTTAATTTTATTTCAATTAATTGGTTATTAATACTTTTATAGGATCAAGTTGATTTTCACTACATATTTTTTCTATTAAAGATTCTATTTTGTTCTGTAGAGTTAAATGATTAAGAACGTAAACTTGTAATTGATTTAATTTTTTAGTTACAAGTTGTAAAGTTTTATAATAAGTCGTATGATATATAGGGATTTTAAGAATAATAGATTTTTTATTTAAAGAATTTATTATTGGTGTTTTTAAAGTTATATAATGTAAATACTGACAAAAGGGATTGTATAATTTAAGAAAATTGCTTCCTAAGATCAATGGTAATCCTAATTCTTGTTAGTGTATTGATAGTATTATAAAAGTATAATTTTCAATAATAATATTATTATAATAACTAACATACCAAATAGATTTAATGCTTTTATCTGCTACTCTTATTTGTAGAGGTTTGTTTAATTTTTTCCAATTGTTTAGTAATGTTTTAGAGGCTATACAATAGTAGCTCATGTATCTATATAAGCATTAATTATTTTATTTTGAATAATCACTTGAATAAATGTTGTATTCAGATTTAGTTGTCGATTCTGAAGGTTGGAGATCATATTGATATAATGAAGAAATTGATGGGTCTGTTTCATATTCTGATTATATAGGTTCTAAATTATATTTTAATACTGAATTTAAAACATTAATTTTTTTCTTGAAATTTATTTTGATGTCTTTTTGGACAACTGTTTACATAATGACCTTCTTTTTTACATAACCAACATTTACATTTTGAATTATTTTGAGGAGAATATTTCTTCTTTGGTTTATATTGTCTATAAGCTTTTCTTCTAAAAAACTTTTTATATGGTTTAAATGGGAGTTTTAAAGGATATTTTCTCCATTTATATTTATTGTATCTTTGTTGTTTTTGATAGGTAGGAAATTCACATTCATATTGTTAAGGAACTTCAGAATATTTAGAATAGCATAATTGGATATCTTTATGTCTTTACGTATTTACTCTTTCAACCTGTTTCATTATTATCCTTATAATATTTGCATATGGGTCTACTGGAAACAGCCTCTCTACAATGTAGGGATAAGGCTGCGTACTATCAGGCTCCCCCAGATCCTGCTTCAATGCGGGACTTCGAGGTATGATGATGATGATGACTTCTTTTGTTATTGAAATAGCTCCTCTTAAATTATAAGCTACAAAATTAGCATTTTGTTTTATTAGTAATAATTCTTCTACTGTTTTATTTATTGGATAAGGTTATTTTTGGATAAATATTTGTATATACATTTCTTGTTCTGTATGAGTTAATTTATAATAATATTTTTTGAATTCACAGCTATATTATTCTAAATAGCAACTATCGCATATTCGCATATTATTTAAATGTCATAAGGCATTTTTTCTTTTTTCATTTTCAATTTTTTGTTTATAGGAAATTATATCTTTACTAATAAATTCTTTATAAATTTCATTACTAATCACATGAAATGCTTTTATTAGTTCGATATCATTAAGAAATTCAGTAGTATTTTTTATTCGTATTTCATTATCTAATAAAAAATTTAACACAATATCGGTAGTTTTATAAGTAATAAAATTCCATAAGGTACTTATATTTGTTAATCCTTCAAAAGGTTTTTCTAGTTGTATTACTAATGCTAATATATGAGATCATTCTATTAATAATTTTCTAGTGATAATACACAATCTAGATCAAGAATTCCATCTAGTCCTAAGGTTATGTGTTTTGGTGTGTATTATGTAGGGAATTTTCTAATTTTATTATCCTTTTGATAATATCCAAAACGATTTAATTCTTCTGTTTCAATAGGTTTATAATTCCAATTATAGTTTGATTGTTTATCTCTTTTTCTTTTTCCTCCACTTTGACTTGTTTCTAGTTGTTCTTCATTCTTATGTTGATCTACATATATTTCTTGATCTAATTCATATCCATAAATAATTTCATCTTGGTTAGTTATAGTTTTTATGAGTTCATTTTTTAATGAATTGTTCTCTAGGGTTAATTTATGGACTAGTTGTGTAATTTCTTCTAATTGATTTTTAATATCTTTTTCTATATCTTCCATGGTTTTTCTAATGTTATATTAGATGTAGCAGATGGCTCTGATATCAATTTTGACCCAGACATTATTTCTTTTGAGTTTACTATTAATTTTAGTATTTTATCGAGTTTCAGTCATAGGATCTAATATTTTGGAAAAATTTTCATAATTTTGTTCTAATGATTTTTTAATTTTATTAAATTCATTATAATTTTCAATTAAAGGTAGTGTAATAGCAATTATTTTTTTAATTGAATTTCAATATTTATTTTTTATCTAACAATTCAGATAATTGCTTAGTAATACTCATAAAGTATTTTTAAGGGGTTTTGTTAATTCTTTAAGTTGATTTTTAATAGTAATTATTTCTTTGTCTAGATGTCATTTTTGATTGAGTTCTTCTTTTTCAGTTATTACTTTATTATAGGTGTTTTTAAAGTTATATAATGTAAATATTAACACAAGGGATTGTATAATTTAAGAAAATTGTTTCCTAAAATCAATGGTAATCCTGATTATAAAAGTATAATTTTCAATAATAATTTTATTATAATAACTGATATATCAAATAGATTTAACGCTTCGATATGCTATTCTTATTTGTAGAGGTTTGTTTGATTTTTTTCCAATTGTTTAGTAATATTTTAGAGGCTATACAAATAGTAATGTCTGTGTCTATATAAGCAGTAATTATTTTATTATGAATAATCACTTGAATAAATATTGTAGGTACTAATTTAAGAACTAATTTATGAGAAATACTAGAAACAAAATATCCGATTAAAATATTAGAATCATCTGCTCGACTATTATCTTTATCTGAAAAAAAACCTTTAAAGAAAAATCTCTATTAAGATCATAATCTGTAAGACTAGAAAGACTTATTAGATTTACTAAACCAGGAATAAGATTAGACAAACCTATTAGAATCACTAAACCAAAAGTAATAACTGAAAAAGAAGAACTAAAAAAACTACCAAAAAAGAAATAATGCATGTGTCAAAATTGGTATCAGAGCTATCTACTACTTCTAATATAACATTAGAACTAATTATAATCAAGGGAGAATGATTAGATGTCAGCTTGAATTAAATCAGTACAATTTTCAAATTGATTATATCAAATCTTCTACTAACAGTCTTGCATATACATTAACAAGTATCCTCAGCGTGAAGGAATCACTCCTCAAAAAAGAAAATGAGTTAACTAATCTTCAGCAACAAGTGGATGCTGTAACAAAAGAAATCAATCAGTTACGAGCCACTATTACTCTTCTTGAAAAACAAATATCCAATGACCAATCACCAACTACAAATATCCAATTAACCAATGTCTAAACATCAAATCACCAACTACAAATATCCGATTAACCAATGCCCAAACATAAAAAATTTAGCCAATAACACCTCAACAAATTATCCAGACACCTTTACCCCTTTCTTAGAAAAAAGTTGACTTCAACAAAACTAAGGCGTATGTCATTTTTAATGGACCCATGACCGGTATCGATGATGAATAACATAAAGCTGCTGTTCACAACACAGGTAAGTCTTCCATTATTCATCGAAGCTATAACACTCGTATTGAAGCAGAAAAAACCTTAGCAGAATTTAGAGAGCCTTCCTTACAACCTCAATATAAACAAATCCTTGGAAAACGACCAATCTCCTCTACAATAAAAACCCTTAGAAAACCCATTAACATGGAAAAAATCAATTCCATTCCTACTAAAGCTCTCAAGGAAGAAATGAAAAAGATAACCTCTGAAATATTTTAAGACTATTTTCAAGCATTAAATGATTGGAAAGAAGATCAGAAAATATTCTAGTATTACCCACAAAATCGAGGATGTTATGGACCAAAAGTAATTATCTTCCTTGAAGCAGAAGCACTCACCACTTTTCTCTTTTTTCAAAGTGGATTAGTGGATTCCATTTACCTAACCAATTTAGCCATCCTTTCATAATTTCCCATTGGATTTATTTTTGCAGTTAAAAATTACATGGAGAGATTTGTTAAGAAAGAGAAATATTTATTAAAGTATTTAGCAGCTATCCTATCTTTAAACAAGCAGAGACCCTTAGATGTACAGTTATCCCGATTAGCATATATACAAATTGACATCAGCAATGACATGTACCTTCCTATTAATGACCCTTCGAAATATGAATTTCAATGGGATCTCATTAATCAATTCAATCTTCACTGTCTCGAAGGAGTCTATCAACAAAGTCTCAAAATTACTCAGAAATCACTAATCAAATTGTAGTAAATTGAACTACAAAGATGTCAATATGTTAATGACCTCTGCATACAAAATACTCATTTCCAATGAATCATTCCAAATCATAAAATAGTTTGAAGCATCTTTTTCAACAACTTCTAAAGTATTCGATGAATTTTCTAGTCAATGGAAGGAGGCCATCTGTCAATAATTACGACAACACTCATAACACCACTGCAATTATCGTCCTTCCACATCACAGAAATAAAAAGAAGGTGGAGATCGAGATGATAGCTCTTCAGTACACGCCATCATTGAAGAATAAAGAAAAAGTTAAAAGCAGATTCTTTCTGTCCACCATCAACTTCAATTATATAATTTTACTGTTTATCCTGTGAAGTAGGCAGGTCAATTATCAACCAAACAATAAAAGAAGATTCCTTAGGAATCCACTTTTTCTTTCTTTTTTCTTTCCTTGTTTCTATATAATGTAAGCTCTAGGTATAACTCAGTGTGAAAAAATAAACTCCTAGTTTCCATACTCCTATCCAGTCTCTAAACTTCTCGCTTTAGCCTAAGAATTGGCGTTTAAGAGAAAATGAGACAACAAGGTATGTTTACTTGCGTTTTTATCTTTTCATCATTTATCATCTATTTTTATTTAATAATTATTTATTTTTTAAAAACCATTATTATCTTTTTATATGCTAGTTTAACTTATTTAGATAGAAACATTCTTATAGATTTTCTTAATGATTATTTAATTTATAAATTTAATAATATTCTTATCAGCTTTCTTCTTAACAAAACCTATTATTAATGCCTATTTGTAGATCGATTGTTGTTTGGATCCCCTGAAAAACATTTAGAGGGGAACATGAAGTATGTTGGCGAACGTGTCCAACAAAGTGTGTGAATTTAGAGAAAGTTGACAGAACCAACCATGCAAAAAGATTTAACAGCAACAAGGATTAAAAAATTATGGAAAACACAAAAAAGAAATAAGAAGATTGGTAATGTCTTTGTATATTATGCATCATTTGCATAATTGTTTTCGGGGGTTGAGTTTCGATCTTCTTAGGGGACGAGACATGAAAGGGAACTGACTGTGTTTGTAGAGGGAGATATCATTGCAAGTAAGCTTTGTTTGTACCTATTATGTTCTGCATTGGTGTTTGATCCCTGCAAGAGGCCCTGGTTTTGTTTCAACTTTTCCCTCAACGCCCTCCCTAGGCTTCCACGGGTCTTACTGCTCTCGCCTTTTAGGACTCCTACTTCACTCACACACTCTTACTCTTCATTCCCCGTTAATGCTTCTGACTCAAGGTAGCGGAATGTTTAGAAGCTAACAGAATCTTTACCAGACTGTCATAGATGTTCTGATACACAAGATCCTCATAGGATGCAAGTGTAGAGCATACTTATCTCTGCAATCTTTCACTCAGGGATAAACAAGAACAATAGGGTTTAAAGGTTTCAGAGAAGAGATACTATTTTTGTGAAGAAAGGTTCTTCATTTTCTCATTTGATTCCAGCGTACTTACAAACTAAACAAACTCTGCTTTTATAGACGAAGCGAGGGATAGGAATGTCAATCTATCCTAAGACAACATGATTGCATCTTTAGAAAAAGATAACCTAACCTTATCACTAAAGCATCTACTTTAACAAAAGTAGAACAATAATTCACCTAACTTTTATAAAAGTCCAAAAGCAAATAATAAAGCCAACTACTTTACATAAAGGTGAATTATGACGATGATAAGATGGAATCTTCAATAGTTTTGAAGTGATTTGTGGAACCCATCTTTCATCATGTCAGTTGTTGCCACATCTCATCAGATGTCACTCCATGTCTTTCACATGATTGATTCATGAATCCAACTTTATTTGCACGAATTGGTTCGTACCACGACTGAAGATTGGATGGAGAGTTTGGATCACTTCAGTCGTTAGAAGAGCGTTTTCTCTTACTAAACTCAGCTTGATGAAATTTATGCAGGAGATGATTAATCTCAGAATCAGAGATGCTTGGAAGATTGTCATTAGGATTTTGAGCATATTGAAATTCTGGTTTCATATGTTTGAGATGGTCCTGCTGTATCAAAAGCTATATTAGTAATGGCTTCTAGTTCTGTATCATACTCAGGACTATTGGAACCAGGTATATCTACTTCTGGTGCTTCTGGTTCACCAGTCATAAATTCTCCGAGGTACGGTCCAATAGATGTAGTCAATACTGGTAGAGTCGAAAAGTGGTTAAGCTCTTTAAGGACTTCTTTTAAACATTTTAACACACATTTTTGATAACGTGGCCAATATAAGGATGCATGCCAAAACTGGACACGTGACTCTGTATAGAGTATACCAGTATGAGATTCTCTGTATGGTCTGTGCACAATGAAAAAGCATTGAGTCGTCT
>JANZLH020000156.1:2492163-2509213 GCA_026770325.2 Erythroxylum fimbriatum | reverse complement strand
AGGAATGTCGATAGCCAGCATCAGGAGTGATCATGGTGGAGAATTTGAAAATGAGAACTTTAGAGTATTCTATGAGGAGAATGGAATTATCCACAATTTCTCTTCTCCTAGGACTCCACAGCAAAATGGAGTTGTTGAAAGGAAGAACAGGACGATTCAAGAGATTGCAAGGACTATGCTGTGCAAGATGAATCTTCCCAAGTACTTCTGGGCAGAAGTAGTGAATACAGCCTGTTACATTCAGAATAGGATACTGATACGACCCTTGTTGAAGAAAACTCCATATGAGTTATGGAATGGAAGGAAACCAAACATATCATACTTTCATCCGTTTGGTTGCAAGTGTTCTATACTGAATACAAAGGAGGTGTTGGATAAGTTTGATTCAAAGACCTGGTCAGGAATATTTCTAGGCTACTCCTTATCATCGAAGGCTTATAGGGTTTATAACTTTACTTCAAAAACTGTTGAGGAGACTATCCATGTCAAGTTTGATGATAGTTCCAAACCAAGTAAGGAAGATGATACGGATGTTGAAACCCCTTCAATGCCTATAGGTGATATTAAAAATGCTCCATCATCAGAAGATCAGTTGGACAAAAATGAGGATATTCCTGAGACTCTTGAGTTGAAAAGAGATTGGAGATATAAGAGTTCTCATCCCGAAGAGTTGATTATAGGAGAGACCTCAGAAGGAGTGAGAACAAGGTCCAAATTCAGAAGAGAAGCTAATGTAGCATTTGTCTCTGAAGTAGAGCCTAAGAAGATTGAGGAAGCTCTTCAAGATGAAGCTTGGATATTAGCTATGCAAGACGAGCTGAATCAATTCACTAGGAACAAAGTTTGGTCCTTGGTTCCTAAACCCTCGAAGAAATCCATCATAGGAACAAGATGGGTATTTAAGAATAAGTTAGACGAATCTGGGAGAGTAAGTCGGAATAAGGCAAGATTAGTAGCACAAGGCTATAATCAGCAAGAAGGAATAGACTATAACGAGACGTATACTCCAGTAGCAAGACTTGAAGCCATTAGGATACTGCTTGCATATGCAGTGTGCCATGATATAAAGCTTTTTCAAATGGACGTGAAGAGTTCCTTTTTAAATGGTTTTATAGATGAAGACGTTTATGTTAAGCAACCTCCTGGTTTCGAGGATGTGAAGTATCCGGATCATGTCTATAGACTTCATAAGGCCTTATATGGCTTGAAGCAAGCTCCTAGAGCTTGGTGTGATCGGCTAAGTGCCTTTCTTATTGAGAGTGGTTTTAGTAGAGGTCAGGTAGATAAGACACTCTTTAGGAAGAATATTAAAAATAATTTTATTATAGTGCAAATTTACGTTGATGATATTATTTTCGGTGCGACGTCGAAAAATTTATGCATGAGTTTGAAAATCTTATGAAAATGAGTTTGAAATGAGTATAATGGGAGAGTTAAAGTTCTTTCTTGGGTTTCAAGTTAAGCAAACCGAAGAAAAGATTTTCATCCATCAACAAAAATATGTTAAAGAACTGTTGTCTAAGTTTGATATGCAAAAGGTGAAACTGACATCAACTCCGATGCATCCTTCAAACCTTTTGTCTAAAGACGAAAGTGGTAAGAAGGTGGATCAAACCCTGTTTAAAGGGATGATTGGTTCTTTGATTTATCTTACAGCAAGTAGACCTGACATACTGTTCAGTGTATACTTGTGTTCAAGGTTTCAAGCCGATCCTAGAGAGTCTCATTATATTGTTGTTAAAAGAATTATGAGATATCTCGCAGGTACTACTGATCTTTGCTTAATGTATGAGAAAGGTAAAGATTTCAGGTTGGCTGGATATTGCGATGCGGACTATGCCGGTGATAGAATCGACAGGAAGAGCACGAGTGGAGGCTGTCATTTTCTTGGACCAAATCTAGTCTCATGGTCAAGCAAGAGACAAAGCTCAATCGCGTTATCAACTGCCGAGGCTGAGTATATGTCTGCCGCAAGCTGCTGTTCACAAATATTGTGGATCAAGTATCAACTGGAGGACTACTCAATACAAGAAGAGGAGATCCCGATATATTGTGACAACACCAGCGCCATCAATCTGTCAAAGAATCCAATTCAGCATTTGAGGGTGAAACACATCGAAGTGAGTCATCATTTCTTAAGGGACTACGTACAACGAAGGACCGTAAGCCTTCAGTTCATAAAAACAAAGTATCAGTGGGCAGATATCTTCACTAAACCACTAAGTGAAGATCGATTAAAGGAAATAAGACGGAATCTCAACATGGTGATGCTAAGTGACCAATCGTCTGATATTTCTTAAGTCAAGACAGAAGGACGTAGATGTTAACGACGTTAGTAAAAGTAAGTTACAGATGATAACTTCTTTCGCAAGAATGATTTTGGAGGGAAAAACTGTCACAACCTTAAGAACCACACCCGTTCTAGAATTCTCTTTAAAATCCCTAACACCGACCTTTGGACTTTCTACCGAATACAGAAATTGTTCATTTCACAAGCTCTCTGAGATTTCTTTGCAACCTACCTTTACTCTGTAAAAATCAAAAGAATGTTCATTCAGCCTCTTAATTGAATGGAGCCAGTGATGAATTTCGGAAGGCATGTAGACTTCGAATCGCTAAAAGAGAACAACATGGACATTGAGCCGGAAATAATTACAGCTGGCTGGAGAAATTTCTTTCAGATTCAGGAAGACGCCTATTACCAAGAGATATACGAATTCTGGAAGAATGTCAAGCTTGTAGAAGATACTATTATCTCGTCTGTAGATCATATATCTGTTATAGTAACGAAGGATTTACTTGAAAAGGTAACGATGTGTTCTTCGACTGGAGAAAAGTTATCAAGCAAGGCGAGATGGATGACAAAGCTCAATGTGAATGAAGACGAAGTTAATCGACAGTTATATGGATACAACAACCCATCGGAGAGAAAGACATCATATCTGGTGCCGAAAGGAAGGGTTTTGTTCACAATACTGTTCAATTGCATTTTGCCAAGATCAGGTTCAAGAGATCTGGTAACAACACTGGATGAGCAGTGTATCTTTCATTTGTTGAATCATCACCCTATAGACCTACCATTTCTGATCTTTCAGTATATGGTAAAGGAAATGAAGGATACGAATAGCTATCCTTATGGAATGTTGCTAACAAGAGTTTTCAGGAAATCTGGTGTTCGACTGGATTGAGGAAATAAGATAAAGAGGCCTGTTAAAAGTTACATTGATTCAACAATTGTGGAAAAAATGGGTCTGAGAAATCTGGACAAAGGAGAAGCAGAATCTCAAAAGAAAGCAAGAACTGAGGGGGAGCGTGCTTCGAAGAAATCTCCCATGAAAAGTTCTAAGTCTCATCTTAAAGAGATAAAGCCTATGAGTGTGCGAGTTATAGAAGAAGGTGCTCTAAAGCGTAAAGGGGAGACACTTCTAAGTGACAATTCAAAACAAACTAGAAGGTCGCCTAGAGTTCGAACCATACGTAAGCAAAAAGCTAAGCAATCCAGAGAGTTCAGTTAGGTAAAAATTTCTGAATTGCGAGAACCTAAAGCAACAAGATCGTTAGTTTCAATTCTACGAGAAAATTAAGCTAAACAGGCTGAAGAGGTTGAACGAAAGAGGAAATTGGATTCTAAGAAGCAGAAGCCCCAACCTCAAAAGTCTCCTAGGCTGAGAAAAACCAGAGTTAAGGAAACAGACAGTCAGATGAAAGAAACTATTACTAATGAGATCAGGCAAGAGAAGAATATCTTTGTTGCTGAGGAAGTTAGTTTGGGAGAAGTCTCTGCTAACGTTGAGGAAACTCATATAGTTAATGATAATCCTATTTTTGAAGAAGTCTTTTCTACTGCTGCTCCGACTGGTCAAACTGAAGAACTCAGTTTAGTCCCAGTAAATACTTTTTCGCAACCAGGACTAGAGAGCCAGGAGAGGGCTACAACCACTGTTGTTCAAGAGGAAGAGCCAACAGAACACATTGAGGTACCGGTTGACTCATTTCCACTTCTACGGAAAGAAGATTTGGAAATCAGAGTGGTTGAAGAAGTCGAGATTGAGAAGAAAAGGAGGAGCAATTCTATAATTATCAGGGAAAAACCGAGGAAAGTAGTGAGGGTATACTTTGAACCAATTTTGGTAAATGAAAGTACTATGCGTCTATTGGGTGAACGCGACATAAACTTCTCTGAGAACTTGAAAATTGTGGGGAAGACACCATACCCAACAAAGAGGCCAATTCCACCACACACCATCTTTCCAATACTTGAAAGCACTTTAGTAAAGGTTGTGCTTGATATCGAACCACCGTATTACACGGTATGTGATGATGATAAAGGAAAGAAGAAGATACACCCAGAACCGGTGATCAATGATCTGAATCAAGAGCAAATTGAAGAAGAAGTGCGTTAAATAGATGACGCGTGCGATCTAAAATGGAAGGCGAATGCAATGTGCATCTATCAAGATCCAGGAACAAGTGGTAGCAAATTCACGACAAATGATCAAGTGGGAGGCATACTAATAGAAGGTCAGTATAATTCCATAAAGGTTGCAGATATGGAATGTTCAATTGAGTCTATTGTGAAGTCCATTCTGCGCCATCGACCATTGTGGTACATTACTTCAGTGGAAGAGATTCTACCTTGGCTTGGTCGATCACTTCCACGACTATCAGTTCCTGATGACCTCGACCTTCCTGAACCAGACCTACCTGTTCCACCTCCTTTCCTCCAAGTTATTGAAGCTATTGTTTCAACTTCAGACGCTTATTCTACAACGGTTGCCATTGTTGAAGAACAACCCAGAGAAACAGAACAACCGCATGCAGCTGAACAATCAGCAACTGCGCCCAATTTACAGCAACAAGTCAATAAACTAGTAAAAGATATGAAGAAACTGAAGAAAATGATGAAGAAGATTGTGAAGCATTGTGGTTTATAATCATTTTTGATTCATAACAAATAGGGGGAGAAGCGCCGAGGAAAGAAGATATGAAAAACAGGGGGACTAGTGAAGAAGAAGGAAAGAAAAGAAAACATATCAGAATTTCTTAGATCAGAATTTCTTTTACCCTTGTATTTTGTTTTTGTAAAGCTTTTCATGTTTTTAATGAAGGTATTTGTTATCATCAAAAAGGGGGAGATTGTTAAGTCAAAATGACTTTACGATTAATAATTTTGATGACAAACAAAAAGGAGACAAATGAAAAGCAGACAGAACAAATGAGAAGAAAACAGACGATAGCCAAGACAAATGGATTCTAGCAAAAAACAGACGAAAGCGGAAAAGCAGACGGAAGCTATTACAAAGCAGACGGAAGCAAAAAGTAGATAGAACCGAAAAGCAGACGGAAGCGAAAAACAGACGCTAGAAAGCAGACGCTGCAAAGAAGATGGAAGCATCAGTCTGAGTTAGTTACAGGACTCAACTGAATAACTGTTTCTTTAAAGAATCAAGAAGTAGTTATCAAGAAGCAGTTAAGGCGAAGGCTATAAATAAGAGTCGGATTTGAAGATTGAAAGAGTTGAAGTTTTGAAAAAGACAAGCGACAGAAAGTATTACAAGAGCGTAGCAATTATTACGAGAGTTTTCTGTGAAGAAAATAAGAGCTATTGCATTTCTGTAACAAATACGAAGTATTTTCTGTGTGAAAGTGATACAGATAGCCTGAAGAGGCTAAGCGTAAAAGAATACTCAGTGTATAGAGACCTGAAGAGGCTCAGTGAAAGAATACTTGTATAAGTTTGAGAAGTTAGTGAAATCTCAGAAAATCATCTGAGGACTGGACGTAGCCCATGGTTTGGGGTGAACCAGTATAAAAACTATTGTGTCAAACTATCTCTCTCTCATTTGTTTACAATTACGTTTTACGAAAGTCTTAAACACTTTTACAAACGTGTTTTACATTAGTCCTTTAACAACGAACAAAGTCGTGTTTCTAAACGAAAGTTGTTAAACGGGGTTTAACGAAAAGTTTATCACAATTCAACCCCACCTTCTTGTGTATTTTATTACTGTTATTAAACATAGTTTTAAGGTGTGATTCATTTCAAGGAATAGTAACATGTTTGGGTTGTTTACTTAGGAGGTATTTTCATTTTGAAAACTGCAAAAACAGTTTCATTCATCCTAATCATTTCATTACCTCTTAACTTTCACTTGATCGTACACAATTCCTTGAGGAATTTTACTTACCTTAACACTTGTTTGATTGCTTGTAACGGTGGAATATTCACCTCAACCTTCCGAAAGGTCTCCTAGATCTCTTTATCCTTATCCTCCTTATTTAACTTTGCTAACTTATCAGGAAATTAAGGAGGATTAGTATTTTCAAGAATTGGGAATTTAGCATTTACCTTTGATATTGATGGTATATCTCTTTCTTCTTCAAGCTCCCACTTAACATCTTCTTCATTAGCTATCCTTTAAGTAATTCTTTCAGGGTCCTTAAGCTTCCTACCACTCCTCAAGATGATTGCACTAACATTCTTCATATTTGTCTCAGGTTATGATGGCAGTTTCCCTCCTCTTTAGGCTTCTAGACGGTTTATCACCACTACCATCTGGCTCACGTAGTTCTCCAAATTATGAATGCTAGAATTCACCTCCTGAAATTTAGATATGATTTCTTCCTGAAACTGTTGTACACCCTGTTAAAGTTGTTGTATACTCTGTTGAATTTGAATATTGTTAGTAGTAAAAGTCTTGATCAAGTCTTCCTGAGATGTACCTAAACTAGAAAAGGAGGCTTATGGCCTATTTTGGAAGTAATTTTGCTACCTATTTCCCCCGTAATTCAAGTTGGGATGATCCCTCCAGCCTAGGTTATACGTCTGGGCATAAGGGTTGTACTGGTTAGGAAAATTCCCTCCTGAAACATTTACGTATTCCATACTTCCCTCTTGCAATGTTGGGCACTCATTAGTTAGATGGCTTGTGTTTGCACATATTCTATATGCCTTTACTTGTGCCCATTCGACTACAAGTTTCCAAATAAAAGACTTTATCTCATCTAAACGATGTTTGATAGATGAAGTACTTACCTCGTTTACATGGAGAACATCGTTGCCATTGTTGAATTGTTAGGTATTAGTGACCATTCACTTAATTAAAATAAGAGCCTCCATAGTAGTGTTTTCAGATAATGCTCCATCACTTATTACATCGAACAAACTCCTCTCCATAAGTAACAATCCCTTGTAGAAATATTGGATAAGGAGTTGTCCAGTTATGTTGTTATGGGGATAGCTAGCATGCAACTTCTTAAAGTGCTCCCAGTACTCGTAAAAGGACTCTCCATTATGTTACTTTATGCTGCAAATTTCGTTTCGTATAATCGCTGTCTTCGATGCTGGAAAATACTTTTCCAAAAATATCGTCTTCATCTCTATCCAAGTGTTCACACTCCTAGCAAGTAGATCAAATAACCAATCCTTAGCTACATCTTTCAGTGAGAATGGGAACGCACTCAACATAATTTGCTCGTCTGTCACCTTGGAGGCTTTATACTCAAACATACCAGTTCGAGCTCCTTGAGATGCTTATGCGCATCCTCACCTACAAGACCATGAATATTAGGCAATAAATGTATTAATCCAAACTTAAGTCCAAAGGTAACATGCTTAGTAAAATTAGGAAATGTAATGCATAAAGGCCTTTAGGTTAAGTCTGATACAACCAACTCCCTTAGTGTTCTTGAGTTTGCCATTGTTTCTTCGAATTCGAGCTTTTGTTCTACTTTTGGAGTTGTTCTTACTTCCGTTCTTAATCTTCACAATGTCCTCTCGATCTTCGAATTAAATTGTACATGTTTTTTATGAGGAGATCTGTTTACTACCATACACCAACACTAACAAACGTATACAAATTAACAAATAACTAAAAGAAACAATTATAAACATATATATACACAAAGCACCTATTAAAATAAAATAAAAATTAAAGCACCACGATCCCTGGCAATGGTGCCAAATTTTGATAGTGCGTGTCGAGTGCACCATAAAATTTACCTAATTCTGCACACTAAAAATTTGTTGTTGTGGTAAGTCAGGATCTTATCCATAGGGAATGTTCAGTTAAGTTTTTCAATGACAATAATTAATGTTAATTTTTTCAATGACAATAATTAATGTTAGGGAAATAAAAGGGGATTCTGGGTTGATGTGATTTAGAAAACAAAGTAAACTTAAACTAACACGAGAAAATTATAGAAAATAGTGAAAAGGGATAAACGTTATGAATATGTGTAAAATCCAATTCTGGGATCAATCTCGACCTACGAGCAATTAAACATGTTTCATTGTTATAATGTTTCACATCTCTCTTAGAACTATTGATCGTAGGTTAACAATAAGCTCTGTTAAACTCAGTTTTCCTTTAAGTTGTGTTTAATTAAGATAAGCTTTTTAATTAAACCTAGCTATCAAATAACCTAGAACAAGCTCTTCAAATTTAAAAATAGTCAAATCTAAGCAACAATCATATAAGCTCGGGTCATTTAAGCTAGGTTATATTATCTCTAATGATTTGAATCCATTAGTATCTACAAATGAATCTCAAACATAAAAATTACAAATTATATTGAAGGTTCATTCATAAACAATCTATTGAGAAAAAGATTAACGATCATTCATACACGAAAATCCAAATCTATAAGTGTAGGATAACATTATTAATGCATATAGAGAGATTAAACATTAAAAAATGAAAAGATATGCTTAACCGTGACTCTAGGCATTGATGTCACCTCCGAATTGGTATTGGGAAGCTTAGCCTTACATGCTGTCCATAGTCTCCAAAATGGTATCCTTCTTTTGTGTCCTCAAATCCTAAAAACAAAAGACTCCCTTTTTTTGCCATTACAACATTGTATTTATAGTAAAAGACTAGGTTTTTGGGTGCTAGCTCATAAAATTCACGAGCATGAACCTCCTTTGCATGGGCATGACATGGAGTGTCATGCCCATAACTTAATTGTAATAGGCGTGACATGGTTGTCACGACCATGAAAAAAATGTCACAGTTGTGATATACTAAAGTCATGGCTGTGAATCTTGTCACTCTTCATTCTTTTTGGCATTTTCTTGTTTCCTCTTGCTCTAATCCTTCTTCTTCTTGTTCCATGAAGATAATTAAGTGTGAATCTCAAGAAGACGACTCAACAAGTATCTTTCGGCTCACTTTATCTATTATTCTTCTGAATTTTACCTAAAACCAAATGTGAACTAAAGTGAATGTTTTAAGCATTTTAAAGCATTAATCACTAGATGTCATAGATTAAATTTATCAACAAGTAAGCACATATCATAATTGAATGATGATAGTGATTTTGATATGGGTACTTATGATGGATGTGATTTGTTGCTTAAGATGAATATGAAATGGGTGGTGAGGATGGAGGTGATTTAGGTCTTTAAGATGGAGGTGAAATGAGTGCTTAATATGGAGGTGATTTAGTTTCTCCTAATTCAAGTGAATCTAACTCAAAATTCTACTTTAGTGTTGATGCAAGTCATGATATAATGTACGTTGACTCTTCTGTTCTTGGGAGTTTCTTGGCTAGTGATAAATATCTCAATGTTGAAGAACTAGATTCTGCTTTGAGGCAATTAAGTGAAACTAATAGATATGTTCATGGAGTTGTTAAAGTGAATGGCTATGGGGGTTGGTGTTTAATAGTGTAAAATACTCTAACAAAGTGATTATCAATTATACAGTAGCAATAAGATTTAGCTTAGGTTTCAAGAGGAATGAAACAAAAAGGATAAGAAATGGTTGCACCCAAGGTTGTCTACATAACTTATATGTTTCATTTGGTAGAAAAAATAAATTATTAAAGCTAAAAACTTACAATCTACAATATACATGCAATCCAACAAATAAGCCTAGGTTAGTTACATCTAATTTTATAATGAAACACTTCAAGGGTAAAAATCCTAGGGAAGCTGAGTATTAAAATTAAGAAATAGTTAGAGAATGTAGGGAGAAACTAAATTTATTTGTTAATTCCAGCATACACAAGTATGCAAGAAGGAAGGTTCTTAAAGCAAAAGCAAAAGAGCTGTATAACAAATACGAGAAGCTTTATGGTTCTATTTCTATGTTAAAATAAATGAATTCAGGCTTTATAATCAAGCTTGAAATTAGAAAGGATAAAGAATAATTTGTACTCAAGAGAATGTATATGTGTATTGATGCCAAAAAAAGGAAAGAAGAAGTTATGACCT
Source organism: Erythroxylum fimbriatum (assembly GCA_026770325.2). Classification (NCBI taxonomy): domain Eukaryota; kingdom Viridiplantae; phylum Streptophyta; class Magnoliopsida; order Malpighiales; family Erythroxylaceae; genus Erythroxylum; species Erythroxylum fimbriatum. Next base: position 2,498,994 of record JANZLH020000156.1, on the reverse strand, counting down.
ATAATCGAAATGGATGAATGTTTTTAAAAAACAAATTACTAGGGAAAAATTATAGGTCCCATAGGAGTTGATGACAATCAAGGAATCTATCAAATTGTTTAGACAAATATTGAGGTAGAGAATACTAAGAATTAGACATGCTTTATAAATCAACTAGCCAATGACCTAGAGCTTGGAGATAGTGAAGGAATAACAATGATTTCTAATATGTAAAAGAAAATTCATCCAACTAAATAATAATTTAAACACATTTGCATCTATAAATGCTTTTAGCTAGTTATTCTTAATTTGTAGGGGTTTATATAAGTCAGGAAAAATGTATTGTCCTATGCTATATAGAGGATGTGTGCAAGGCATATAAATTATAACTGGGTAGGGGAATGAAAGGGAAAAGATCTTAGGAAAGCATTATGGAATTGTTCTCGGGCAACTTACACTAAGATACATACGGGAATTAATTAAATATCTAAAGGAAACATGGAGCAGGGCTTTCCAATTCAAATCTTAGATTTTTGTGGCCGAAGATCAACCTATCATTAGTATGTTGAAGACTATTACAATCATGTTAATGAAGAGGCACTCTAACCTTAAGGAGCATACTAAGAGATGGAAGGATGAAATGACATTTGAGGTGATGAAAAAATTGAACAAGAATAAATTGAATGCATAAGATTGGAAATTATTTGGAATAGAGAGATGAAGTATGAAGTGATTAGTAAGCACTTACTATCCAGTTGGGGTGAGAGCAAAAAAGACCTAAATCAGATTACGCAGCCTCGACAAACTTATGCTTTGATTTGAGTTTTTTCTTACGTTTTCAGTTTGTTCTCTCGATGTCTTTACCCTTCGATTTTCATATTACGCAGCCCCGACGCCCTCACACTAAGGGTATCAGGAGAACAAACTAAAAACGAAGAGCTTAGTAGTGCAATATGTTATAATGCAATAGTAGTTTGGGATGTCAAAAGAACATACAAAAAACAAAGAGCTGAGAGTATCGAAAGAACAACATATAACGTCAGACTAGAATTGAAGAAAATTGAAAGTTTGAGCATTTTATTGTCACTTTTTAAAGTTTGTGCTAGAATTGAAAAAAATTGAAAGTTTGAACATTTTGTTGCTACTTTTTAAAGTTCATGTTATAATTGAAAATTTGACAAAAGTTAGTTCTATTTTTATAATTAACCCTTATTTGTAATAAGAATGATGATATTTTTAGTCCCTTTATTATACTTAATTGCTTGATAAAACATCGCTATTTTTTTTATTAATTGAACCCTTTAGTTTCAACTAGATCTCGTGTTAGCGAAATTTTTACTAGGTATTGTTGTTATTATTAAATCTTTTAATATTGACGAATTCCTTAATTAAGTGTTTTTATTAACGAAGTTAACAAACTACCAAATTACGTCGGCATAATTTTAACATGATAGTAATCACGTGAGACACATGGGGATGTTACGTCAAAACATGATGACAAATGTGACAACATTGTCAAACGAATATATAATGTCATAATGATGCTAACATGGCAACTGCATTCATGTCGCATCAACATTTTAAAATCAATATATTATGTCCCTACAAAAAAAAATCAATATATTATGTGTTAACTAAATGCCTAATGTTAGCGATGCTTAATTTCGGTTAGGTCTCATGTTCGATTCCCTGCTAACCCCTCTTGTAAGTAGGGTGTTCAAAAAAAAAAAAAGGTAAATGTAAATGCAATATTAATATATTGTGATGTCATTATGGTTGTTGATTATCATTTGTTAATTGCCCGTCTAGTGTTAATATATTAACCATTAAATGTTTCTGTGGTTTCTATGTGAATTGGATTTTCATTACCATATAAACTCACGTTTACATACATTATCGAAATCGTAACGTACATTTTCTTAGCCGCAAAATTTTAACAATATCGAAACTAGAGTACAATTGCGTAAAGCAATAGTGAATTGTCAGAAAGGCAATGTTGTTCAAATTTACTTTATTGTGATTTTATAAGTTTAGCAAATTAAAAAGCATTCTGTCCAAGTTTCTTGGACTCTATAGGAAGTGTTACAAACTCTAAAATATTTTCAACAAACTCTTCTTTTTATTGTTCAAGTTTAGAAAACATGGTTTCCAGCTTTTCCAATAAAGGCTTCATATACCCCTCTGTTCATTCCCTTTTCTAATTCTGATTGTCAAAAAAAAAGAGCGAGAGAGAGAGAACACCATCTTTCTCAAATGAAGCACCAGGAAAAGAGAAGATTGGAAGTAAGAAGCTAGAAACATTCTATTCTTTATTACTAAACATGTATTTCCCAACAAGCGGAAACAGCTAAAACAATAAACATTCTAAATTCCAGGATGTATCAAAGACTTGCATGATATGATCAAAAATATTTAACAGAATATAGTTGAAGTCACATACTGGAGTATATACAAAGCACACCTGTGAATGTTACTGTTATTAAGATTTGGATATTTTACAGGGAAGGGGACAGTTTATATAGGTTCTTTTTTAATGCCATTAATCTAATCTAGTTTTTAATCTTTGACGCTATAAAAAAGTTGGGGGGCAAAAAGCTTTCATTTTCCCTTGACATTGCACAGCAGGGTCGAAGCCTCATTTGCACCAAATCACCTGCTTGTCTGGAAAAATAGGTAAATGTAGCAAAGTTAGAAACAGTGGTGTTTTAGTTCAAATTTGAAGGCCCCAAGTTACTATAAATCCCATATTATATTTTCCAGAAGTAGTAAAACTTTTGAGCAATTAGAACAGCAATTTATACGAGCTTTGCAAGTAAATAAATGCATTACCTAAGATCAAATGCAATTAAAAGGGGGCATGAGTTGGTCAGTTCCAGAAATGGTTCAAGGCATTGAACACAGCAGAATCAGGTAAAGCTCTAGAGGTTTAGGATAATATGATATATGGTAACTGCTGCCAAAGAAATAGGTTACGGGATAGCCAAGGATGTCCAGGGTAATGCAAACAATATTACCAAATAATAAAAGGCAGAAACACAATATAGACACATTTGCCCAGCGAAAAAGTCACTTATCAAACAGCTTGTGCTACTTGTGGACCAACATTCGTTATTTCAAAGACAGGTTCCCAAAATTACTAGAAGCAAGAGGAAATGCTCATGATTGAAGAACAAGTGGATGGCTGTGCTGAGGTCTCCAAGAAATACCTAACATAACAAATTATAGCCAGCATAACAAGAATAAACCATGTTTACCTTCTCATTAATCCTTATACTCCAAGAATCGTTTCTTGATCCAGTGACAGGATTACCAACAACGTAAGTTGGTGTATGAACAGCATTGTTAAGGAGCGGAACCCTGTCTGAACCATAATCATCATCACTGTCATAATACGCATGTGGTCCAAGAGCCTTTAGAGCCATTGAGAGCAAGAAACAAAGTCCCTGAAGATAAAGGGTGTTAGGTGGTCTAAATTTTGAGAACCATAAATAAACCTGAAGAGTCTCAGTATCCTGCATTATCATATCAATACAAGGAATCATCTCTATTTTCCATCTCCTGATGCATCCAGAAATCATTGATCAGTCCAGTGGTACTGCATACACCGGGGTCAGAACACATATATGTGCACGTGGGCACAGAGTACTGTGAGATTCATTCTTTTAACTATTTAACTAATAGGGTTTTCATAAGACACGTGGACCAATGAACACATAAACCTCACCCTGGTTCATTCTGAATAAGATGCCTAGAATGTAAGTGTTTATATGTGTGCATAGAAGGTAGAAATAGGGGAGAGAGGAGACTAAGACATAGACACAGACCTGAATACTAAGGATTGATAATCCTATCCATTTGCAGATCTCAAAGTTTGACTGAATGAAAATTTTGAACTGATTGAAACTCCCACTTGGGTCCTTTGGGAAGTCCTGTTGTAATGTTGGATCAAATGGGCAAGGAGATCAAATTAGCAGCATCAACCTAAAAAGTTATCAACCAAGAGAAAGATAAATATGTATGCACAGGAGATACCTCTTCCCAATCCCGGTTTAGAAACACATCAGTGGTCAATCCAGCCTCCAGCATTAGGAGCAAGAATATACAGAACATGTACTGAAGCACATTAAGTTCAACACTGATTCTAATAGCTAAATCTCTATATTATGAAGTCAATGTTTTAACTAGAAATGCTAACAAACTAAAAACAGGATACCACACATGAAGAAGAACGATAATTTTTACACCTAAGCAACATTAAGCTTCACATGTTTCCATTATTGTCAAGGAAATCAACTCCACCAATAAAAACATGCTAAATTCACAATGAGCTAAAAGGAAGTATGAAGGAGAAGGGACTTGGAGAAACAGAAAATTACAACACACGGCTTCAAAGAAACAAATCTTTACGCCAATTAAACAATGATTTCAAGTTAATTCACATAGTTCAACATCTTTACACTCACAGATAAATCTTCCTGAAAAATAGTAAAAAGTCAGGAAATTATAAAAGTTACAGAAGAGATGTCAGAAACAACTGCATATGCAAAACTTGTTCATTGTTTCTTATTAAAGTAAGGTCTTGAATATTGATATCTGTAACTAATTGTGATATTCAAAACTTTGTAAGTATCTGTGAGTAGCATTAATCTGTTCCGATCAACTGCCAAAAGTCAATTACTGTATTGATCAGATAATTACTTCAAGCACAAGGTATTTTATAGAAGAAATGTCACCAGTTGATGCCTAAAAGAAGTTTTAAGAATAAATATCACAGAAAGCTCCAATCTGTTAGATGTCTCTAAAAATGAAACAGAAATAGAGAAGTTTTATGTCTTCAATAGAATCCATCAAAAGAAGCCGACTTTGGCAGGTCAAGAGTCTTAAATATATTGCCACCAACGGGAATCAGCAAACCGAGATTACTTTGATTCTGATATCTATTAACCATGGAGAAGGGATATTGAATTTCAATTTCACAGACTTGAGCAAAAAGATACTAGGTAAAGGCAACAACCATTAGCTGTTTCGGCAGCAAGATGCCCTATGCAAGTAAGCACACACAAAGTGACTCCAAACCCAAGTGTACTGTAAATGAACCTGCATTTTTTATGAGAAGACATCTTTAAATGGATCTGAAAATAGCCAGAGGCTAATGAAAATAATTAAATGTCTCATACAGTAAGATAAAACACCCATAACTTGAGCACATAAATCTTCCTTTCTATATGTTTTAATTACCAAAATAATAAGATCTTACAGATTGGACCAGTGCTTTTCAGATGAGGTATTTCTCAGGATCATCGATCCTGCATGAACTACTACTAATGAAACAATTCTATACCCTCCCCAAATACTTGTTTCAACCAAAGTTCACAATAACAGGATTATGATACAAATTAATCCGCAAATATGCTTTTCAAATAATTAATAACTGCACTACAGGACACCTCTCGTCTAAAAACTAACAGAAACTTGAGAAAGAAAAAAAAAAAGAACGTAGTACCTGACAAAAGCTCAATAAAGGACAACCAAAATTACATTTGTATGAGAAAAACTTTAATATCCATAGGGCTCCAATAGGCACTTAATGTTTTTCTTTTCCCTCCGTGATGCAAATAATTATTGGTAATCTAATTTGGGATTTTAGGGATTTGGTTTAGTAAAGAAAAGAACATAATAAAGAGAAGAAGAAGCTGAACAAGAGAGGTCTGATTATTGAGAGAGAAACCATTAAAATTAATTCGTTACCTTCTTCCTTCCAACCAACGGCTATATCAACAATGAACACAACCGTTACCATTCATCCAATCTGATAAAAAGCTCTAGCTTAGTATGCTAGAGGTGAATATATTATTGAATATAACCAGTGTTTAACACCACTATTACAAAGTTAGTCCGCAGACCACTTCCTATACCAGAGCTAGAAGTGCTCCTTAGGGAGAAAATGGATTCTCTCTGCCTAGAATGTCACTCCTTCCTTCTGCCTGCTGCCTTCCTCGTTCCTTCCCACACAAAAACCAAACCTCTCATCATTCTGTTATGCCAGCTTATCTATTACTGACTGACTAACTAACTCCCCCCTCTACCCTCTTTCTTTCTCCTCAAGTACACTCTCCATATCCTAGGTTTATTCCCCTTTTTGTCCCCACCCCTATCAGTCCTAACACTGCTCCCCTCTGGAAGAACAACCTTGTCTCCAAGGTTGTGTTGAGGAAATTGGCGGCGGATAACCAGTTCATCTTCCCATGGAGCATTCTCCATAGGTTTGCCTTTCCATTGGATCAACCATTGGCGGGTTGAAGTCCCTGCCTTAGTGATTTCTCTACTAGCTAACACCTTTTCTGGTTCTATTATATCCTCCAATTCCACCTCCAGCCCTTCAGGTAGAGTAGTTTCCATTGAATAGTTTCCCACCGCCTTCTTGAGTTGGAATACATGAAATACCGGATGAATCCTGGAGTGTGGGGTAATTTGAGCTTATAGGTAACAGCCCCATACTCCACAATCTGAAATGGTCCAAAGAATCTGGCTGATAACTTCTGGTTAATACGCCTAATACACTTCCTTATGGGGGCGAAGCTTGAGGAAAACCCACTCTCCCACCTGAAAAGCTTACGGAGTCCTTTTCTTGTCCGCATGTTTCTTCATTTGCTGCTGCCCACTGACCAGATTATACTTAAGTTGATTCAATGCTTCATCTCTATCAAATAATTCCCTAGCTATAGCCTCTACTTCCGTCTCCCCTTGTGAGAATCACACCAATGGAGGAGGTTTCTGATAGACCCACGACAACTCCAGAATATTCACAGATTTAGTAAATATATAAATATATACATATATGATGTTTGTTAC
>JANZLH020000156.1:2433158-2444960 GCA_026770325.2 Erythroxylum fimbriatum | reverse complement strand
AATTAAATTATTTATAATTTTAATTAAAAATTAAAAATTAAGTAATATATATTTAAATGATAGTAAATCAGATTATGGAAAAAAAACAGGAAACAAAAACCACTTTTTATGGTTTTCATAATTTTTGAAAACTGGAAGAAACCAAAACCAAAAATAAAAACTAAAAACTCAAACAAATAAGATTTTTTACTGAATTTGAAAACAAAAACAGAAAATTAAAAATAAAAACGGAAACAAACACCCCCTTAGATTTTCAAATTGGACTATTAAACAATTATATCAATTTAAGGGGGGCAGGGATCCTCACCGAACAAGATAGAAGCGAACTCGAAGGAACAACTAACGACAATGGCCATGGAGAGTGGTAAGGAATTGATAGAGGGCAAGGTGCAGTAGAGTATTTCATCATGCAAAAGATAAAGATTATCAGATGATTTGGGATTGCTGCTATTCTTGAATTGGGGCCAAAGTTGAAAACAATAAGCAAGAGTCCATCTTCTAAAAGAGAAAAGACGATGAACATCTAATGCTGTGTTTCACCAAAATTCAAATCATTGCACTAATAGAAGTTTGCAACTTTTAAATTTAATATTTTAATTTTAGTTTATATCTTTAATGAAAACTTGTTTTAATATTAGTATGAAATTATAATTTTATTATTGATAAAATTAAAAAAATAAAAATTAAAGTTACGAATTCATTTTTATACAATACTTATTAATAAATATTAATATAATTTATTAAAATAAATTAATTAAATAAGTAAATTAATTTATGCTTACTAATAATACATATTTTAATTTTTTTCATAAATAAATATTTTTAAAATTAAATTCATGTAAAATTGAACCTTTCATATTAACTTGAGTTCCAATTAATACTTTTTTTTGGGTGAACAGTTCAAAATGTTTTGTCAGTAGCTAAAATTCGAGGCCAAAATTTAAACTATAAGAGGACAAGAACCTAGATCAAGTTGATCATGAACAAGAGTATCAACATATCATAATACAAAAGTTCAACATCAAAGTAAATAAAACTGCGAATAGAGATGGTCACGAATCTTGTAGTAATCTTCGCATAAAGGGCCTTCAACCACAACCTGTTGGGTTCCAGAACCACCACCCTGCTGTAAACATAACAACAACAAATGCACAACGAAAAGATAAAAGAAATATTCAGGACAAGTTCTATAATATCTTCTAAATTTTAGTAAAGTCAAGGGAGACACCTTCTGCCCCGGATTGCCGACTTTTCGCAATGTCACAAATTCTCCACACCGTAAAGCTCCACCGGCAAACTCTACCTGCAAAAATCATAGCTCCTTATATGTGAGAGAGAACATCTAAAATATTTCTTGGAGCAATGACTCTAAACCACAAGGGCATTAGTTGAACCTTGGAGGAGGACAGCAATGATGAAGTAACAATTTTTGTATTTATTAGTGGTGCGACAGTGAAGATGGTCTCAAAAGTGTTAGAATACCTGAACACCTTTGCTTGCAAGAAATTGTTTGAAATCAGCCATTTTCAAATCACCCACAAGGACAGATTTGTGATGCGGTGGTGTGGTCGAGATAGGTAGTAAAGACAATGTGCCATTTTCGGTCTTCCCTACCTCAGCATCAACCCAAGCAATTTCATAATCCCCTAACTAACAATGCAAGCAAGAAAGAAAATGAGAAAATAAACACAGGTAATATCTGTCCAACAACATAAATATCAATGAACTCTGGTGCTACCTTTTTGAAAAGCACATTGCTCATCAGATTTTCAGAAAGTTGAACCTACATGGAAAAACAATGAAGTCCAAAACTGATCACTAAAAATTGCTGGTATGGTAGATAAAGAGAATGTACTAGACCAGATATATATACCTTATAGGCACAAAAATCAGAAGTAACATCAACCGTCTCTTCAATTTGGGGTGAATAAACATGAGGGCAGACGTGTTTCAGGCAATGCTGTTTTAAATGCTCGGTGGCCTCTGCTGATCCATGAACCAAAACCTCCACAGAAGGAAAAATAAGCAAGTATAAATAACTTCACAGGGGTCTGAAGCTTCATAAATCCCTGTTCTCTAAGCTATTTCAGAGTTGAAAAAACAAAAAACAACCCTAAATTACTCTAAATATGCCCTAATGGAACGTTTAAGTTACATAATATAAAGGATAGAAGAAACACGAGCCACAACATCAATAAACTGCATATTTTCAGCTTTTATGTAGTTGTGCTGAATCAGAAATATATTTAGTGTATGAATAAGTAGAGAGATATTTTCTTACAAGTTTTAGAGGAGCCACATGAGCAAGTATTGATTTAATTGACCGCCCATCAGAACGTCCCTCATAATCGATGTAAATCAAAGAACACCTTACTTGTACCTGATCAACATTGTAAAACATGGATTCAGGAAACAACTAAATTAAGATGCATAAACCAATATAAAAAAAGCACTCTTAAGATTGTAATTAAAATCGATATTTATACTTCCTAGCCAATAAAAACGGTGATAAAACAAAGCCTAATTCCACCTGAAAAGCATCTTATAAGGATTATTTTGCTCTTGCTGTTAGGAAGAACTAACATGTGAAGTTTGCAACACTAGATATCTGTGGTGAACCAACATCTAGTATATAGGGCTGACTCCTACCATGATAAGACTGGGCCTAACTCTACTCCAAAAGGTACCTTCAGGGGGGAGGATTGTCCAAGCCCAATAAGGCTTATTTTGCTCATACTTTAAGAAATGTGGGATATTTTACCACACTTAGCAATCTGTACATGAGACAGAGAAGCCCACAATGAAAGGATCAAATCACGCCAGTATAAGGGAAAATTTTCCATAAAAGGAGGTGTTTGTAATTGTTTTTGCACGAGGTTCACTGAGCAGTTAAAATGGTGGAGATACTACATAATGGAACAACTAGACTCCCACTAGAAGACAATATTTTCATCCACAGGTCATGATGAATGTTAATTACACACACTGATCATAAATTGGTGTTGGTTTGCAGGAAACTGTTTGAAATATAAAATAAAATATAGCACATCCAAAATGTACTGCAGCACTTCCAGATTTAGGCTGCCTGGCAAACAAATAGCAAAAGACATCGTCTATAAAACCCTGGAGAGTAGCATGAGCCAGAATTCAACTTACAGCTAATTCACTGGAAACAACTTTTGAAGGTCGTGTATCGAGTATCAAATTAGCAGATCCTTCATCAAATTTTCCATTAGCATATTCACCAACCTGAGATAATAGCTGGACTATTACTAACATAATAGTAACAAAAACGACAAAACAGATACAGCAGTCGGAATATGAAATTTGCATTATGTAGATCATCATGTACAAAAAGCATGCGTTAGAAATTGAGTATCAACAGGAAGATGACACAACCTAACTGATACAGGCACAAGGAATGAGAAGTTTCATGCAGAAAAACTTACATGAATAGCTGCATGATCCATGTCTTCATCCTTCATGATATAATCATCAGGATTTATTACTTCACCAAAATCATCCCATTCAGAGTTACTTTCAAAGAATGGAAACATCGGGGCAACACTTGTGGATGAAGAAACAAATCCATCAATTAGTATGTCCTGGTATCCAGTTGCATGTGGACCAACCACTGGAAGATGCAATAAGCAATTAGATAAGATAATGGTAGTTGGATAAGTAGAATGTTAGTTGAAAGGCACAATATAGATCCAATCAATAACCTAAAAATGGTTATGGAAGAAGGATACCATCTAATGAAACATTCATGTTTCCAGTATCAATGACCATTGGATCATTCAAATTGCTCTCTGGAACATGAGATGTTTTTGATTCTTCCTCTTTTGCAAGACTAGCTTTGAGCTCCTCTTCCTTCTTTATTCTCTTTTGTTCTTCTTCATAAGCAATTAATTCATCACCAACCAAAGGAACCCTCTTTGACATTGTAACTTTAACGGCTTTTGGAGGTGGATCAGCCTGAAGCATACGAGCCAATGTACCAAACTACAGATGCAAAAAATGTGTGAGTGTATGCCTGTTTAATACAGGAAATTACAAAACTTGGAAAGATTATAGAGCCAAGCCTCAGAAATACACATGATGGCCAAGGGCAGGAAGAGTTAGCCAACACACGTACCTTTTCTAATGTAAGGTGTAATTGACAACATGATGAGGAATGAAATCAGTTCTATTTACTTAGTTATCAAGATTCATCATTTGAAATGGAATTGAGATATTTTAATTTTTCATTACTAGTTTAGTATTTAAGTTTATTAGAAAATAACAAGAATCCTTAATAGAGTATGATTATATTCCTATTTTTGAAGATTTAGTATGAATTCCTATTCTTTTTTATTAAGGTGCCACAACTTGCATCATATATATGTATATCAATGCTTCACTAATAATGATAGAATAAACAACTTTCCTCTACTCCGAATGATTTTTAACTAATTAAGAGTGATTCCTAAGCTCTAGAAATAATTTCTATACATCTACTGGTTTTTTGTACTTCAAATTCTAGGTGTGATTCCTAATTCTTAACATAAACTTTGAGAATGATTCATACACATATCCCTTTGTTTCAATTCCTAATATAAATTTCCACTTTAAATTTTTCCATCAAAATATGAATTCTTCTGTCCATCCCACGTCAGTTTGGTATCAGAGTTTTGGTTCAACAATGATTGCAAAAAGTTAAAGGCATGTAAAGGATTATTAAGCCATCAAAAGCAGGAGGTTGGACACCCTTAAAGCCCATTTTCAACAATTTACAACTCCCATTAATACAAACCATAGGGGTGCTACTAGACCTATCACCTTGTTTTGTTGGAAAATTGACAAGAATTGCCTAAATTAGTGGGATCCAAGTCAATTCCCTATTTTTTGTTTATTACCTTTTCTATTTAGGATCCTGATTTCTGGGTTGATTTGTCTAAATATTTCCCTATTTTGATTGTAGACATTTGTATAGTCCAATCAATAGAAGATATAGAAAAACACATTCATAGAATTCTGTATTTCATGGTATTACAGTCTAGCTTTCTTGTTGGCCACTTAAATTCTTAAAAATATTTCTTCCTTTGCTACCACAACCATGTCGAGAGTTAGCCTGCCACCATCAACTAAAGAATCTTCCAACAATTTCCCTAGCAATACTAGTGGTATAACCTTTTCTTCTTTAGTAGATGTTTACCCAACACAAACTAAATGAGTCAAATTTTCATGAATGGTTCCAATTTGTGTTGTTAGTTGTTTGAGGGAAAGGAAAAGAAGGTTATTTTACCAAGAGACGTGGGAAGCCAAAAACTCAATTGCCATGGCCTAGATGATAATCCAATGGAGCCTCAAATCAGTCCCACTTATCTATATTATAAGATAGCACATGAGATCTAGAGGGTAGGACACAAGATGTATTCAAATTTTAAAAATACTTCTCAGTGTTTTGAACTTTGTTTAACTCTTTGAAACACAAAGCAAGGAACAAAATCTGTGGCAGAGTACTACAACAAACTAATTGAACTTTGGCAAGAGATGGATTTGTTTTATAGAAATCCATGGAAATGTGCTAATGATGGGGTACTCCATATTCAAGTACTTGAGAAGGATCGAGTCTTTGATTTCTTCAAGGTTTAAACAAAGATTTAGATGAAGTACATGGGAGAATTTTGGGAACAAAACCCCTGCCATCACTTCGAGAAGCCTTCTCCAAAGTAAGATAGGAAGAAAGTGATGATAAGCACAATCCTACATCCCTCTACCACAACACCCATGGCATCCATGATTCATCGTCTCATTTTTTTTATTACAAGAGTTTCTTGGATGCTAGATTACTGACATTGGTTCATCAGATCATATGACAGGTTCACTCACCTTTTTTTTCGTTATAAAAAATGAGTTGATAATTTGAAAGTCTCTGAGGCTAATGAAAGTACTTCTTTAGTGGTTGGAATTGGAGATGATGTTTTTAGTACATTTGTCTTGAAAAATGTGCTTCATGTTCTTAGTTTAAGATATAACCTTCTTTCTGTTAGCAAGTTAACTAAAGATCAAAATTGTACAGCAAACTTTGTGTGTGATCATTGTATTTTTCAAGATTCGTCTTCGGGGAAGATGATTTGCAGTGCTGAGGAACAAAATGGTCTCTACCATCTGATTGGTTCTCACACGCCAAAAGCACCTATATCTCTTTCTGTGTCTAGTTCATCTAATTTTGATGTGATTTATGGCATAAACATTTAGGTCATCCTAGTTTTTCATATATGAAACATATGTTTCTGAAATGTTCATCAATAAAGATCTTTCTTCTTTTTCTTGTGAATCTTGCATTCTTGCAAAAAAAACCTAGGAGAAATTATCATGTTCATGACTACAAAACATCAAACCTTTTCACCCTGTTCATAGTGATATTTGGGGGGTATCACAAGTTGGTGATTTAACTGATAAAAGATAGGTCATTACTGTCATAAATGACCACACACGAGTCTGTTGGGTCTACCTTTTAAAAGAAAGATATTATGTTGGGTCTATTTTTCAACAATTCCACAAAATGATTAAAATAATTTTTTCCAACCTGATGTTCATATTCTTTGCATAGATAATGGAGGAGAATATTTTTCACATATTCTAGGGAATTATTTCATTGATAATGAAATTTTTCATCAAAGTTCATGTACCTATGCATCTCAGCAAAATGGGGGTAGCTGAGATAAAAAACCATCATTTGTTAGAAGTTGCCCAATCAACTACGATTGAAAACTTTGTACATCATCATTATTGGGGTGCTTATGTCCTAACTACTTCTTACCTTATTAATAGGCTTCCTTCCAAAACTCTAAATTTTTAGACTTCTATTAGCTTTCTCAAAAAAAAATTTCCTCATGTTAGATTATTTAATTCCCTCACTCCTAAAGTATTCGAGTGTTCTGTTTTTGTTCATAACACTCTTTCTAACAGGAAAAACTTCATCCAAAACCCATTAAGTGTATTTTCTTAGCATATTCTCCTACAAAACGGTTACAAATGTTATAATCCACACTTGAAAAAATTTGTGTTATGATGTCACATTCCTTGAGAATCAGTTTTTCTTTTCCAATGCTTCTCTTCAAGGAGAGAATTTAAATGAAGGTAATTATTGGGACCTATCCCTAGACTTGTTTCATTACCGATTCCATCACTTTGTCTCCATCCGTACAACACACACCCACAAGTGACTCAGATCAAGGGGGAGAACCACCTCAACAAACACAACAACAGAGTGAACCACTTATCTACTCAAGGAGACCACGAGTTACTCAACAAAACCAAACATCTAAACTTGAAGAGGATCCCATATCACAAGATTCACCTCAAGGTACTATTACAATAGATGATCTTGACATTCCCATTGTTATCAAAAGGGGGTAAGGTCTTGTACTCAACATCCAATTTCAAACCATTTGTCATATTGCAACTTGTCTAATAAGTATAGGGCATTTGTCCCTCAATTTGATAATGTGAAAATTCTTGCCAACGTACACAAGGCATTGAGGGATTCAAGATGGAAAGCTGCAATAATGGAAGAAAATGAAGGCCTTGAAAGAAAATGACACATGGAAAATTGTTGACATGCTTGAAAGGGAAAAAACTAGTAGGCTGCAAATATGGATCTTCACTGTGAAAGTTGGTTCTAATGGGAGAATAGAGAGATACAAGGGTTGCTTGGTTGCTCAAGGTTATACACAATCCTACAGCCTTGATTATGACGAAACTTTTTCACCTCTTGCAAAATTGAATTCGGGTTCTCATTTCTATGGCAACTAATTTAGGCTGGGAATTACACCAAATGGATGTGTCTAATGCCTTCTTAAATGGGACTTTAAAGAAGAAGTTTCCATGAAGTTGCCACTTGGTTTTGAAAAGGAAGATTTGATTCTGAGTGCAAGTTGAAAAAATCTCTCTATGGGTTAAAACAATCTCCTAAAGCTTGGTTTACCCGATTCAGTACAGCCATGAAGCAATTTAGCTACACACAAGGGCAAGCTAACCATACTTTGTTCACAAAGCAATCTAAGTATGGGAAGAAATCAATCTTGTGTACGTTGACGATATGGTGATCAAAAGTGATGACAATAAAGAGATAGCAAATCTCAAGAACCTATTGCAATTTGAATTCAAAGTCAAAGATCCTGGGAGGCTTCAATGTTTTCTTGGAATGGAAATAGCCAAAAGTAAGTTAGGCATTTCCATTTCCCAAAGAAATACACCTTAGATCTATTGGAAGAAACAAGAAAATTGGGTTGGACCTGTAAGCACACCACTAAAAAAGAATTGGAAGCATAAGATTTCTAAGGATGACCCTCCGACAAACAAAGAAAGCTATCAAAGCTTGGCTGGAAAACCTGTCTACCTATCCCTAACTAGGCCTAACATTGCCTATACTGTTTAACTGTTTCAAACGAGTGACAACTGAGAAATTGAAGGGTTTGTAGATACAGATTTGGCAAGGTCAGTTGAACATACTAAATCCACGATAGGCTATTGTACAAAACTTTGGGGAAATCTTGGACATGGTGTTACATGGCAAAGTGATAAACAGAATGTTGTGGCTAAAAGTAGCTGAAGCAAAATATAGGGCTATTACACAAGGTATTTGTGAGCTAATCTGGCAAGAGAGACTGCTGTCATATTTAAATTTCCCGTTGGAGCATCTTATGAAGCTATATAGCGATAATAGTAAGTCAACCATTGCAATTGTTCATAACCCTATATAACATGATCGCATGGAGCATGTTCGGATTGACAGGAATTTCATAAAGACTGAGATAGGAAGTGGAAGATTATGTTGTCCTATGTGCCAATTGGATCACAAGAAGTAGATATTCTGACTAAAGTGTCACTTAGTGCTAAGTTTGTATCAAATGTATATATTGAAAAATTGACAAAGGATTGCCTCTATTAGTGGGATCCAAGTCAGTTCCCTATTTTTCATTTTATTTCCTTTTAGGATCATGATTTCTAGGTTGATTTGTCTAGATATTTCCTAGCATATTCCCTTAATTGTCCCCTATTCTGATTGTCTATATTTGTATGGTTTAATCAATGAAAGATATAGAAAAGCACATTCATAGAATTCCGTATTTCATGTTTTAATTCGCTTTATAAATTTCAACTTAGATATGAATCCTTCTATCCATGCTACATCACAATGTCGAAGTGGACAATCACATTTGTCATTTTGGCATGGATGATCCAAGAAAACAAATACCGAAGCACACTTGGTCGATCACTAATGTCTCTTCAAAGCCATAGATCAGAAGATGCATCATTATGTTTACAAACAAACATTTCCAAAATATTAAAAGTACCTACCTGACCTCTTTCTGTAAAAAGAACAAGGTTCTTTGCATCAGCAGCCCATTCAACAAATATATCATGAGAGAAACCTGCTTCCAAGCTTGCCATTGATGCTAGAACAACCTAAAATATGTCTAATAAGCCACCACATTCAAATATCATTGACTATAAGCATCTATCTACTTTTCTGTGGGCATATTGTATCTAACCTTTGGACCAATAGGAACAGCATCAAGTTCGCTCTTGTTGATTAGAAGATTCACATGCCTGTAAATTTTGATATAAATTTTTAGAAAGTGATTGCACCTAGGAGAGTTAAAAGTAGGACTGCAAGTGCCAAGCAATGCAATCTAGAAAGGCAAACTTTTAAGCAGAAAACTAGAAGATGAAAAAGAAATCCACACAAGTAATGTATCCAACGTGAAGAAATTAACGTTACCCGAAATGAAAGACTTACTTCAAAAGAAAAGCATTATCTCGTGAAGTTTCAAAAGACTTTGCTATGGCATCACTCATCCACTCCAAGAAACTCTTCACATAGTCAATAGTGCTTGATGCAACATAAGTTAGAAAATATATGGGATAGTTCAAGAGTCGTTGTGCCCAAAACTGCAATTTGCATTAGAAGTAGATTTAAAATTCTAAAATAGTTACAGAATACATGAACAATGCTGGTCCTATTGGTCCCTTACCTGTTCTAATATCAAGATAAGCTCCAATACCCTACCAGCAGTATCAACAGGAAGCAATACATTCCCACCCGCTTCCAGAGTTTTCAGAATAGTTTTCTCTGAAGTGATTACAAAAACGATCATGGAAGTAATAGATTCAGTATTCACTACAAGGGCTTTAAGAAAATTAGTGAGCATAAACCAATTTCTTTGATTGGGACAATTTTTGGAAAGAAAAAATTAACTACAGTCCCCAGTTATAAAGTACCTAGAAACTCCTTGTCTCTTTGTTGCCTAGGAGGTTGGTTATTTAGAGCATTGTAAGCATCAGTAATTAGAACAGCAGGTCGTACAAAAGACTCCAGAACAGTTCCATTCAAATGCCTGGTGAAACCTACAGAAGTTAGATTTGTAACCGTCTTGTAGTAAACAAATGTAGAGAGTGATTCACCTTTCTCTGCGATGGTTAAAGTCAACAGCATACACAACATCCTCACCATCCTTTGTTATCTTCCATACAGTGCCTCCCAAGAGATGGCCAGCTACATGAGGAGCAACAACTATGCCCTCCCCTTTTCCTAAAATGTTATAAAAGAGTAACTACCCTTAACCTCTATCGATGCCATAAATTGATGGAGTAGCATGAACAAACCAGAAAGGTGGTGATTCTGTGAGTATGTTAGCCTCGTAACATGCTGGAAAGCAGCATCAATGTCATCCAAAGTAAACAGATCAAACTCCGAAACTGCCTAAAAAAAGAAGACAAAAATCTCAACAAGAAATCTTGCAAATATACAAGTGTAGGTAACAGAAGCAGCAACCTACAACCTTGCGGGAAAGATATTGGTCATACATAGTGAGAAGGCCAAGTCTATAAACAGGCTCTGTGGCATAAACAGGAGCAGATAGGCCAAGCTTCTTCATTGCATAAGGCAAAGCACCCAAATGAAGAGTATCTGGTTGTGATAACAATACTGCATCTATTGTGGAAGCTACCCTGGGAATGGGAATGGGAATGGGAATGGGAATTGGCAGTGGCACACAAAAATTAGAAGGAAAAAAAAAAAGAGATAAAAGGAATGTGAATAATAGAAGGCAACGAAAGAAAAAGACCTAGAAAGAGGGTTCAGGAGAGATGGGTCGAAGTGGTCATTCCAGCCGCAGTCGATTAAGAAATTGAATCCGTCGACGGAGACTAAGTAGGATAATGGATTCTCGTTGTAAACTCCACTGAGAGGAGTGACCTGCACCAAAGTCCCCATTTGGTTCTGCTCCACTCCCACTGCTCTTACAATTTTGAACTGGAGTCTCTTTTCATGCTTTAAGAGGGGAACCAGATTTTATGTAGAAATGAAAGGCCTGGCCAGTATTACTTGAAGTTTACTACGACTGATTAGCAAATAGAAATGTAGGGTTGAAAAGATGTAAAAGGAACATGAGACTCGACTCTCGAGATAAAACTCTCTTTTATCCTCTTCAAAAATGACCAGCTACTTCCCTGGCCCAAAAGGAAGTGATAAGTGTCTCTTATTTCGATAAACCTAATCAATTTGTTTGTTTTTATTTATATTTTTAATTATCTGTATTTATTTTTAAATTAAGTAAAAAATCAATTTTTTTAAATTTTTATTTTTATTTTTAACTTTAGTTTTTTCCTATTTTTAAAATTTATGAAAATCACAAGAAGAGATTTTATTTATTGATTCTATTTTTCAGTATCAGTTAATATATTATTTAATATATTAACTATTAGTAAGATTTA
This sequence comes from Erythroxylum fimbriatum, assembly GCA_026770325.2. Lineage (NCBI taxonomy): Eukaryota > Viridiplantae > Streptophyta > Magnoliopsida > Malpighiales > Erythroxylaceae > Erythroxylum > Erythroxylum fimbriatum. Next base: position 2,433,191 of record JANZLH020000156.1, on the reverse strand, counting down.
TGAATAATTTAATTTAATATTATATAATTAATT
>JANZLH020000156.1:2320037-2338936 GCA_026770325.2 Erythroxylum fimbriatum | reverse complement strand
GTAAATTAACTAAATAAACCATCAAATCCATAAGGAATTAAGTCAGAATTTATCCAATTCAACCCACAAACACATATCTAAATTCGACTTATCAATGTTGTATCCAATAACTATCAACCGATAATTATTTGCTAGTTTGAGTTCAAAATAATATCATAATATAACAATTCATATATAAGATACTTTTAAAATCTTAAGTCAAAGGATCACTTATACAATTATCACAATGAGTATTTTCATAGACACAAAAGCAATATTCTATATGAAGTTCTCATGTCAGATCAATTTAGTGAAGTTGTTATCTAACAAGCACTCACACGATTGCTTGAATATCTCCATACTTTAATCTATGAGATAGATTACTTCTGCTATAAAGAAGAAATATAATATGTGCTATATTTATACTCTATTAAAGTTTAGTATTAACATTGCAATGACTATGAACAAATTAGGAGCAATACGTAAATGCAATATGAATTTTATAATTATGATCTCATTATAATTTTATTTGCAAATTATATTTATCTTATATAGGCTTTATTTTATAAGTTAGTTAATTAGTTAAACAAAAATGTATAAAATAAAGAATGTCTTTAATTAACTGCATTACAAATATACAACCAATTGACAAGTTGTAGGATATACACCAACAATCTTTCATTTGCCATGAACTAATTATTTTAATATTTTATACCATATATCCATATGATGATCATGTTACTATTGAGACAGTGGTTTAGTATGATAATTCTACAAATTTCTTTTTTAGTGAACACTTATTAAACCTTACAACTTTTTTTTTTTATCAATTATCGTCATAATTAAGTTAAATTCCTAAATATATAATTAGATCCTTGATAAGATCTTAACTCCTTTTGTATGCCTAATAACTCTTTTTTTTTTGTTTACAAAGGACATAAAAACAAGATTAACGCAATGCTCTACAATACAACGCTCCTTGCACATCTCTATGGAGAAGCTCCTAGATGCCCAACGGAGGCTCCTGTAGGATATGGAGACTCGGACTTAATAAGACTGCGAGAGTCGCCAAGTTGTCGATGCATTGCTTCCCTTCGCGGAAGACATGCTGAAGTTGGACCTCCCAAGCTCGGTGTAAAAGCTCGCGGATACTTGTCACCAAAAAAATATCCTCAGTCAGCACTATGTGAGAGGAAGAGAGAATGTTAATGACCTCTAGAGAGTCCACTTCGACAACAATCCGTCGATATCCCAAGTCCCAGGCCAACGTAAGTCCTGAGAAAACACCCCAAAGTTCTGTAGATAAAGGCGAATCCCTTTCGATATGCTGCTGAAACCCACCACACCAGTTCCTATGACAGTCTCTAATTAATCCTCCGACGGACGCCTTTGTGAACCCTTGCTTTACTGCTCCATCCGAATTGACTTTTACCCACCTCTCCAATGGTTCAGTCTAGCCCACGGAGATCCCCACAAGCAAGCCCTGTGTCGGAAACACGTAATTTGCCATAGCTCTTGGTCTTGCTATCCAAACAACATAATCCATAATGATTCTGGTACCATCTGTCGGCCATTCAAAACCAATCTCAAAAAGGCTGTTATTCCACCATTTCTATAGGAACCAGCAGACGACACCATAGATTGTGGCCCACGCTTCCTGCTGCACTTGAGAATGCTTCGTGAGGTTTGACTTCAGTCACATCCCCTCGTCTTGCTGGAAAAGGCCTATATCTACCACCTCAATAGGAAATGTACACTAAATAGCTTTCACTCTCGGGCAGTCTCGAACCACATGTACAGTTGACTCTTCTTACCCATAGAATTGACATCTGCTATCCATGGCAATATGTCGGGCCACTTACTGTTGATTGGTCAGGAGTTTTCATTTAGCTACAAGCCAAAGAAACGACCTAATTTGTTGCAGTCCTGCTCATTTCTATATAACCTCCCAAAGATTGTGATTGATGTCCGTGGAGTGTCCTTCAATTAATTCATATGCTGAAGTCACTGTGAACCCCCCGTGGTTGGTTGGTCCCCACACCAACCTGTCTTCCCCTATAGCTTCGACATTAGGGCAGAGATTCGCAAGCTCCATACAAACTGTGGACGGAAAGTACTGTTGAAACTCCTGCCAGAGCCAACTGCCCCCTTCATCAGTAAAGTCTGCAACCGTAGCATAGAGGATACTATCAGGTATTTGAGAGGTTACCACAAGAATTAGTGGTCCCCATCCATCCACCTAGTTGTCCAGCCAAAATAAAATACGCCTCCCGTTGCCCAAATTCTATTTGCTATTTTGACAAACAAATTGCCAGGATGCCGATATCCCCCTACAAATTACTGAAGCCCCTGGCCTATCGATCATGTGGGGTATATGAATAGCATCTAATCGATATTTGGCTCGGAGTATCTGGACCCATAGAGCTGTGGGTTTAGTAATCAGGTCCCAACCTAGTTTAGCCAGTAATGCATCATTGGTAGGGCGAATACGTTTAATCCCCAGTCCCCCTGCGGCTTTAGGCTAACACACTGACTCCCATTTAACTAGATGCATTTTACGGTGCTCGTTCGTTGAACCCCATATAAAATCTAGCATGATTTTTTCCAGATCGTTGCACAGTTGGCGTGGGAGACGTACCTTTTGTATCGTGAAAATGGGCAGTGAATAAAGGACTGATTGGGTTAAGGTAACCCAGTCCACTAGAGGCAACAACCTGGCGTGCCATCCTGCAAGTTTCTTCTAGGCATTGTCGAGTATGTGTTGATAGGTATTACGTGTCATCCGCTCGTGGATCAAGGGAACCCCTTAATACCTGCTAAGATTATTCGTACATGTAACCTGTCGTCTGTGGCTGAGCTACCGTGCAGTTTCTCTAGAAACGTTCTTAGAGAAAAAGATCCAAGTTTGGCTGTACTTATTTTTTTGTCCTGATGCGAAGCAAAAGGACTCCAAGGTTCTTGCTATCACCCGCGTCTACATATCTGCAGCTTCAGCAAAAAGAACTAGGTGATCTGCAAAGAATAGGTGGGAGATGGGAGGTCCCGTTCGACTCAGCTTTATTGGTTTCCAACTACCGCAACCCACCTCCTTCGAAATAAGGTGTCCTAGTCTCTCGATACATAGCACAAAAAGTAAGGCGATAGTAGGTCACCTTGCCAAAGACCCCTCGAAGGCCTGAAAGGCTTAGAGATGGTGCCTTGTCCGATAACTTGCAGTGAAACTATCGTTACATACTTCATAATGACCCAGATTAAACTCTCTAGGAGCCTAATATCCATTAGTGTATCTTGAATAAAATCCCAACGAAGTCTGTCATAGGCTTTTTCTAGGTCCACTTTCATGGCCAGGTACCCAGTTTTTCCTGTCTTCTTCCGCATCAAGTGAATAACCTCCTAGGCTATAATAATATTATTAGTGATGTGCCTGCCAGGAATGAAGCTGTATTGATTCGCCGCTACGAGATGGCCCATGTGTGCTTTCAACCGATTCAGAATGACTTTAGAGATGACCTTATAGAGTACAATGCACAGGCTAATCGGACGGAATTGAGAACTATGATGTGGAGAGGGGATTTTGGGAATTAGAACTAGTAGGGTTTGATTCAAGTCCTGTTCCCATCGTTCTAGCCGGAAAACTTGCTGTATAAACGCCACCACTGCCAGCCCTACCTTTTCCTATTGATTTTGGAAAAATAGTGCATTGAACCCATCAACGCCTGAGGCTTTGTTGGGATTCATATCAAAAACTGCACTCCTGATTTCATTATCCTGGACTGGAAGAGCTAGCTCCTAAACCTTCGCCGTCGTAAGTGACAGGAAGGCTCCTAAGATCGGAAACTGCGAGTTTGTCCCTTCGTCGAGGTTGTAAAGTTGGACAAAAAAATTCTTGACTAGAGAATAAGTCCAAGTGAGATCTGGGGAAATGCAAGGAATAGAGAAAATCATTCGAGGAAGGAAGTCAATAGGGAAATTGAAAAGAAAGTGAGACAATGTACCTCATTGAGGAATCCGTTATTTAAGGAATCATGAGGACTAATTATGAGGCACATGGAATTTGATAATAATTGTTTGAGCTAACAAGTGCTTGATAGCACTAAGGTATTGGAGACTAAAGTGATCCAAGATTTGATGATGTATGAAAGGCATTCGAAGAATTGAGAAGAATAGTTTGAATACATGAAGGAAAATTGTGTAAAGCATATGAGTAATGTAAGTAAAGAGAATTTCGAAAGAACTGTGCTGATGAAGATTATATCATATAGATTTGGAGATTTTGTAGTATGCACTGATGTTGTATAAGACATTTGGCTAAAATCCAATGCAGTGTAACAAAGTGATTTCATATGTATGGAGACAACTAAAGTCCTATGAGTTGATTTTTGATACATGATTTAAAACTGCTACATTGATGATTGTTCTGAAAGTTTGGAGACAGTATGTGTAAAGGGACATCTTAGATATACATATACAAGTATAGATCGTAAAAGTTTCAGATAATTATTAAATTGAATCGAGAGCATTGTGTATGAGACTGAGAAGATTATTATCAATAACAAAAGACTATGATTGTACAAGTGAGAAATTCCAAGTAAGGCTAAGTGTTATATCAGATACATTAAGCATGAATTCGATGTTATGATTATGTGGGGCTTGGTATAGCCCAAATTGAGGATTAAAAGATTGTGAATCTTATTAAGAGATTGAAACTAGATGGGAATTTCGAGTTGGAATAGGAAGAATGATACATGGTGAATGAAATAAGAAGTATGTGAAATCGATAAAGATGATTGAGCAAAGGGATTGCTAGAAAAGTACAAATGGTAACATAAGTTATGCATCCTATTAGGAATACATCGAAAGATCTTCTAGTGACTAAGAATATCAAAGTAAGCAAGTGAATATTTGAATTGATTGTTTTAACTATCAAGAATATGCTTAAGGCTTATAGTTTAAAGTTCATAGGACCATGAGATCCAAGTATAGTTCTTTTGACCTTAAGCACACAAAAAAAATCACAGTTCTAGTGAATTCAGTTAAACACTGTATGAGGAGTTAGATGATAGAAAGAGTCATCACTTTTGTATTATGATGAGCAAGGCCTACACGTCGTTGAAGGCTAGAATTGGAGATGTTATGGACAGGTGAAAGGGATGAATGATAAGAATTAAGTGAATTAAGAAAGATGAATGAATTAGAAGGATCAACATCAAGGGTATGAAATTTAGTAAGAATAGGCATGAGAGTTAAGTGTGTTAGCACACAGTCATTTAGCACTACCCTGATGTGAATCATCAAGCGTAAGACAAATTACCTCTGTGATACTTTCAGAGCTACATGTTTAAACTCACATGAGTACGTGTTTATGAGTACCACCATGCCAAGGTCTGCTCAAGATCGAACAAGCAGGGTCAGGATGGTGTGATATCTGAACAAGTTATGGAGGGATTAATTGAATCCGTTAACTAAGGTCATTGGAAAGAAAGCTTTTGAGTGATGGAGTGAAAGGGAAAAACAAAGGTGTACAAGAGGAAGTAAACCCTTGCCACTAAATCAGTTAAAGGCTGAATCAGGTTTTGTGGGCTTCATGAAAGTTGTAGCTCTTGAAGTTTACTTTCTAATGGTTCACAAACGAAAGCAATCCGACTTCTAGATTGAAAGTTATTGCAATTGCACCAAGATAGGTTCAAATCAATTTAGAAAGTAAACATGTGTAATTCTTTTGATCATAACTCCCTCATCCGACCTCCAAATGGAGTTATTCTTGAAACAATGGTTTTCTAACATCTTCAGATATCTCTTCATGAAAAATCGTATCATTTGGAGTTCATTTGAGAAAGCTTGCATTAAAGTAAGTGGGAGGTCAGTTAGGAGAGCACGATTAGGGTTTGAGCAGCCTGAGGCCTTTTAAGCATATCTTGAGCTATAGAGCTCCGATTGAGATGATTCTTTCTTTAAAGCAAACTAGAGGCATAGAGATATGATTTTTATGAAGAGATCAAATTGAAATTCAGATTTAAAGATTTCTAAATTCTGTTCACAAGTAGGAGAAAAGGGTTTCAAGCATGGTGATTGTTTTGTGTGGGGCACACCATTGAACAAATTGTGAGCAAAATTTTGGGATGTTATGAGCATGAAGATAAATTGATAATGTCTAATAAGGGTGCAATGAAAAAAAATATCTGCAAGAGGTTGGGCTTCGGAATCAAGTGGGGTCCAACAGACGAATGAGTAAGCAAGAGAGTTGGGTTCCGGAAATGGGATCCAACACATGTTGAGTTAATGAATATTTTATGGGGTTTACCACCATAAATTAAGCAGGCTTATGTTAGGAGCCTTTTAAATGATGACATATGACTTCCTGTATAATTGATTATTTTGCATGCTGATGAAACTGGGTACATGTCATCTTCAATGATGTCTGTTTGAACAATTATCTTGGAATTAATGAATGGTTGGTTTACTTACTATTTAATATTTGTCATTTTCCTGCGTGTATGGATGATGATAATATGATTCATTTTCAGGTACTTACATATGGGCCGATACAATTTTTATGTGGTCTTTGTTGGACGTGAAGTTGGTATTTTTACCAACTGGGATGATGTAAAATTAGCTGTTGAGGGATATCCGAATGCTCGTTTCAAGGGGTTTCGAACATTAGATGAAGCACAAACTGCTTATGCCATGGGCTCATATAGGCCGGCTCAACGCAATGTGGACATTGTCCCCACCGCCAATGCACCCTCCTCTATGACGACTCCCGTCGCACGACCAACCAATGAACAAGTCCACGAAGTTTCAACTTTCCAGTCAAACATGGCATGGGCTCTAGCATTTTCACTCATAGCCATTGGCGTAATGCTGGGAATTATGGTTGAAAACATTATTAATAAATTTTAAGGGTTTAATATATGATGAACCAATTATGTTATTAGTTGTAGTAATGCTTAGATGCTTTTTTTCAATCTATGTTGAACCTATAATGTAATTAACTATATGAATGTATGTTGAACCTATCATGTAATTAATTCTATGGATGCTTAAATGCTGTATTTCCATGTATGTTGACCCTATTGTTCATAATTTTGTATTGAATACTATTAATATTGATAATAATAATTATTAGTCAAAAATTATTTTTATCAATATTATTATAATATATTTCTTATTATCATGATGATGACGATGATGATGATGATTATTATTATTACATGTATTATAAAAATTGGATTTATTATTATTATTATGATTATTATTAACAATAATTGTGTATTACTTATTCCTATTATTAACTGTTGTGTGCAAAATTTGTATTTATTATTATTATTATGATTGTTAATAACAATAATTTTGTATTAACTATTTTTATTATTAATTAAATTATTATTGTTATTACACATTTTGTTTTTTGTTATTAGTATTGGTACCGCATCCATTTTGTCTTTATTATTATGATTATGCTAATAAAAATTATTATTATGTCTCATTATTATTATTATTATTATTACATAATTTGTCTTAATTATTATTAAAATTACTATTCTTATTATACATTGTTTGCACTTATTTATGTTTGGTTATTATTTTCCTTGTTATTAAAATAATAATAACAATTATTATTATTGTTATTCGTGATTAATTTGGAATTGTTATTATTATTATTCGTTAATTGTTTAACTAATTGTTTGCACTTATTTATGTTTGGTTATTATTTTCCTTGTAACAATTATTATTATTGTTATTCGTGATTAATTTGGAATTGTTATTATTATTATTCGTTAATTGTTTAACTAATATAAACCATTCATACTAAAAGTACCAAAGAAATACATATTACTAATCATATTAAGGACCAGGGGCATATTCGTCATTTGCACTATTTTTTCGTTCTGTCCCCTGCAACCAAACACATTTTGTCTTGGAGACGGAGACAGTTTTCTCTGTTCTGTCCACCATAACCCAGTTTTTATTCCGTTCCGTCTCTAAATTTCTGTTTCGTTCTCTCTTCAACTACCGGGGACAACAACCAAACGCAGCGTAAAGAAATGGCCCAAAGAAATTGTGTTACTAACTTTTACAAATCCTTTGATTCCATTGGTCGGAATTCGATGCTTCAGGTGCTTCAGTTATTTGGGTTTCCTGAAAAATTCAAGAGCTGAACATAACTACTTGCTCCTGCTCCAAAGAAGTTGGAAGCTGGAACTCAGGAAACAAATAACATCGTTTCGTAACATCCATTTAACGTTACTATTTATATAGTGGAGGAACGTATTTATGCACTGGAGTCTGATAGACTATATAAGGCCATCTCTTCTGATTATATAGTATACGTTGTTTTCTTTTTCTCACAGAATTCTCTTTACGGTTTGTTTGCTTTTGCAAACAATTTGGATTCGTCCATTTAGTTTCCTTAAAAGTCATTCTTGTTTCGCCATTCTCTCACCTAAGCATCCACCCACAAAGATCTCTCTCTCTCTCTCTCTCTCTCTAATCGCCATTACTTGGCTCTCTCTTTAAATAAATCATTTTTGCAGATCTTTTACTTTCCTTCCCTCGAACATTTGTGTTTTGATTCTTCTGTTCGGTCTCATGAGTCGCTACGATTCTAATCCCTTCGCTGATGAAGATGTTAATCCGTTCGCGGTACGTTTTGTGCACAAACATATATGAATGCATATGATGCGTATGTTTAAGACATTGTTAGATCCGTGTGCAAGACATCAAATTGGGTTTCAGCATTTACATATATCAACTCTGGATGGTCCATGAACGTTAATGCAGTTCTTCTACTAGTGCGTTTCAGTTTTGACAAATCCCTCTGCTTGGTTGATAAAGAAATGTGGAGGAAAATGATTGAAAACTCTACAATTTTGATCCTTCGGATACATTATTATGCTGTTTCCTAACATTTAAAAGGCATAAATTTGAACTGTGGCTTCTCCAAATTCTTTCGTCTTTTTCCTTAATTTCTCGTATTTAAAGGATTCGGTCGTATTCTGGAGAACCTTCTAATCCCCTGTATAGGCATGAAACTAGGTAGATATGCGGTTGCATTTTCATCAATTAAGCTTGCGTATTGGGCCTGTAATTTACGTTTTATTGTTCACTGGTATATGTGAATGCAGATCTTTAAAATATCTAACCATCACCTGTAATTTATGTGGATTTATGCCAACTTGCATACTGATTTATTTGAGGATGACATAACAAGAATATTACCTACATTTTTTAATGTCATGTTATTTGCATCAGGATCAATCATCAAAGAAAGGATCAGTGCAATCAAATTATGGTGGAGGTGCCTTTTATATGCCGGTAAGTTTACTTATCCACTTTCAGTATTCTGGATGTCTTTGCTTTTGCATGCTGGAATTGTAGTTTCTACATGCTGCTACTCTGGGGGTGCATCTACTAGATAGTGTTGCAATGTACTTACGGAAAAGCTTTTGATATTTAAGTTTCTTTTAGCCTGGCAATGATTTGGAGGCATGCAATTGGCTTACACCTATATACTACAAATTGGACTTTTTGGTTCTATAGAATCTGCTGCGATTGTCAAATGGTTCTTGTCTTTGTGCATCGGCTCTTTTCATGAGCTTATTATACATATTACATGAACAAAGTCCAATAATTTGTTGTAGAGTTAGTATCTGTACTTCTGTGAGAAAGCTTGAGAACTGAACTTTTCTAAAAGATAAAATTGTTGTGGATTATCTCTTTATTTTTCTTCTCTTCTCTTAAACTCTTATTGCTTTTACTCGGTCTTTTTTTCTGCTAATTACACTGCTGATTTGGTATCAGTAACTATGTCTTAAGAAAAGTAATGAAGGATAATAGTTATAGTTTCTGGACTTTTGTTTCTTTGTCAGTGCTTTAAGACCAAATGTTAAAGGAATTTGGCTCACTGCGACGTCTGTTTTCCAAATGAAATTTTCTTTTGCAGTGGATCCTTATTTTGTATGTAAATAAGGTAATGTCTAGTAGAATCTGAGTACAAGAGTGGTTGTGTTTGATTGAAGATTTAAGGGAAAGAATGTGGAGGCTTGTTCTTCTGTTTCCGGTATATGCAGGCACATATTGTTTGTTTGCTTATGCTCTTGTATGCTAATGCTCTCATATGTTACATTCTTGGTGGTGGTAAACATAAGTGAATGGAACAGTGTAGTCGATTCGGGTGAATGCAATCCATTTTGACTGTTCTCGAAGTGGTCATATACAATGATGATGTTGATTCACTCATCACTTTTTCTTGGAATTGGTATCAAGTAATTCTTAGTTTCGATTATGAATATGGTTTATTGATTTACAATGATCATATAATCATGCATTTCTGAGGAATGAATCACTACTTGTGATACTTTTACTCTGAGCACTTTGAAGCAAGATTTGAGTAGAGATAAATGAGAGAAATATTAAGCGGAGGAGGGAAATGTAAATTCTTTCATTGTTTGATGTTGATGTTTGATTTGTTAATGCACTGTTTTTTGTGGTTTGCTGATATGTTTACAATTGTTATGCTCATGCGAAATCTCTAGAATCCTGGAAGTGTTCCACCTGCAACTTCAAGGCTTTCACCTCTTCCTCCTGAACCCTATGATCGTGGTGCAACAGTTGATATTCCTCTTGATACAGCTAAGGCATGGGAAAAAATGTTGAGCTATTTACTTTTTGCCTTAATATTATTTCGTAGTGTTATTTCATTTAAATATGTTGTCTGATTTTAGGATTTAAAAGCAAAAGAAAAGGAACTTAAAGCCAAAGAGGCAGAATTGAAGAAAAGGGAACAGGTGATGACTGCTCATACTATTGTAGCTTCTTAATGTGCCTGTAATCTCTAGTGATAATCTACTGATTCAAATATATCGACATCTGGACCATCATTTGATATTGATGCCTATTGAGTAGTTTCTGGTCTTATTTGAAAAGATAGTATATGTCATTATAGAAGCTTCAAAATCTACAACTTTTTCAGGATTGCCTTCAAACTAGTTTTTCCATTTCTTGACATAAATGATTCAATTGTAATTTTGGATCGCTTTTTTTTCTGTTGATCAGGAACTGAAAAGGAAGGAAGATGCAATAGCAAGAGGTTTGTTTGATTTCATGAAATTATATGAAACAATGTGGTTGGATGGAAGATTTTCCATCTTTGACTCCTGTGCTTTGTTTGGCAGCGGGTATTGTAATAGAAGAGAAGAATTGGCCACCATTTTTTCCTGTCATCCATCATGATATTGGTAATGAAATACCAATCCATCTGCAGAAGTTACAATATGTTGCTTTCACAACATTATTGGGTATGTTTTTATGGATTTCACCTTGAATGAATGGCACTTTCTTGTCATTTTACTTATTTCTTATCCATTGATTTTGAGTTTATTAGAGTTGATTAATTGATTTAATTAGGTTGGTCTAGAAGTTTCCCTTTTATATTCAAGGAGAGCCTAGGGCAAGTATTGGTTGGGTCTCCTCTGTTTGAGGTCCCTATTTTTAAAGTTTAGGATGATACTTTCTTTAGCCAGATTCACGTAGACCATTCTCGAGTGTATTATCCTGGCCAGATTCAGGTAGACCATTCTCGAGTGTATTATCCTGTCTCTATATCTTTCTTTCCTCGAGTGTACTTACTGGTCAATGGAATGATCTAGTACTTCTAAGAAAGTATACCCACTGTAACTCAATCTTAGAAAAGTGCAGGTTTATGTATTTGCCTATTGTGGAACGTAGTGGCAGTTACTACAGCCTGGATCAAGGGTGAAGGTCAGCATGCATTCTTTTAGCTTGCTTCCCAAACTGATATATTCCACCTCCATATCTGAATTTTTCTTTGTTGTTTTAGGTCCAACAATTTGGTTTCTTTCCATCATCTACCTCATATCAGGGGTTCCTGGAGCATATGTCACGTGGTATCGTCCTCTTTATCGTGCAATGAGGTAGGCTTTTTGATGTTACCTGTCTTGACCATTTTATTTTAGGTCACTAGAGTTTGGGCTGTAAATTGGACCTGTGATATTCATAACCATAATATATAGTCTACTTAAATACAGCCACTTTTGTGAATTCTCATTTGCAGAATTTGATGTTCAAAAGTGAATAAATAAAGTTTCATTTTGCATGCCAAAAATATAGAATTTAGAAACCAGTTTTGCGTTAGGGAAATGATGCTTCCTGTGGACTGATGACAGTTTCTGCTCTTTTGTGACCTTACTGGAGAATTTTTATGCGTGCAGAGTATATTAACTTTTCTGTTTAAAATCCATGATTGATTTTATCCTGCATATCTTATACACAATTCTTTTGGTACTTATAACAGTTAGCAGCTTGATGGTTTGGTAAATATTGATCTGTTGAATTATGAGTTATGATCAATCTGGAATTTTTAGATCTCCTTTGAAAAATAATAAATGACATGACAACAAAGGGAATGTTACGGAGAGATGGGTAGTTCAACTAAAATGAAGTGGTGGCACCTCTGAAGAGGTTAACTTTAGTGTGCAAGAAGTGGTTTTCCATTAACTTGTCAATTAGGTTACGTTTGCAATGTGCTTCTCTTTCTTTTAATTTTATCCTAACCCTTTTTCTGGTAACATTTTGGTACAACGTTTACAGGACTGATAGTGCTCTCAAATTTGGGTGGTTTTTCTTGTCATATATGGTAATATCATTTATGCTCTTGGATATTAATTCCCAAAATGAACATCTGTTGGTAAGTTTTTGACACTTTCCACTTTTTGGCTTGCAGGTCCACATTGGTTTTTGTGTTTTAGCTGCTGTCGCTCCTCCAATAATTTTCAAGGGAAAATCTCTTGCGTAAGTTACTTTTCACCTCTTTCGGTGATAAAAGGCTTTGTATGCTAGGTACTTGTTTAGAGGGTATTTATATTCACATTATTTTGCAGCTAGTTACATATCCTTTGTTGATTTAATGATGAAAGTTTTATCTGACTTCTGCAAAGTTTCATTTTCAGTTATTTGTCCATTCCTTAAATTAGCTTTGATGTTTTGTGAATATAAACTTTGGTTTGGCTTGCAAGCTTATGTCCATGGACACAAAGACTAATGAATGGTTCTAAGGCGTATACTTCACTAAATTTGGCCCACCTATTTCAATACTCCATCAATATAATAATTTTAGATAATACTTAAACTATTCTAATACAGAATATTCCCATATTGGATACACAATATTTTTCATATACTAAATGCTTTTATCTCCATAAGTTTCAAGACTTGGCAATTTCTCGGCTTTACTAATGTTTGTTATCATGTTTTTGTAGGGGTATCTTGCCAGCTATTGATCTTCTGGGCCTCAGTGGTTTAGTTGGGGTAAGTTTATATCTCCGTCCTGGTTATAATGAGGTTAAAGAAAAATGCAAAGGAGGGTTGACGGTGTGTAATTATCTTTCAGGTTTTCTACTTCATAGGATTTGGATTTTTCAGTGTTGAAGCGCTGCTCAGTATCTGGGTTATTCAGGTTTGACAATTCGTTCTGGACATTATTTGCCCAAAAGAAAAAGAAAATCATTCTGCAAATTCAATTAAGCTAATTTGATATATGGTTGGTAATCTGCAGCAAGTTTACATGTACTTCCGAGGCAGTGGGAAAGCCGCAGAGATAAAGCGGGAGGCTGCAGCGAGGACTGTGATATCTGCACTATGACCTTGTTTGATGTTTACAAATAGGAGTTGCAATGTTATCCCCTTGACTCCCAAGTCCAATCCCATGTGAATCTCAACTAAAGTTGGATGTTCGAACCCCTTTTCGGCCACAGCCAGGCGTTAGCTTAGCTACTTACAGGATCATTTTTGACATTTGTTTTTTACTTGATGTAACCCTTTTCACTTTAATCTTTATTCTGAAGATGAGGTTGCTAAGTGGGTGTTATTCTGTTTTCACGGTCTTTTTAGGAGCATGATCTGTCAAATATTCAACTCAAAACACTTTGACTGCGCCGGTCGCCACAGGAAACACAACAGAAGCAAGTTAATTGTCATTAAATGTGAAATTAATAACAATCAAGGCACTGTGAAATAAACAAAAAGAGAAATCCAAACCTTGGAGCGAGGAGGATTGGGTTAGGGATTTCAGATCTTCTGTCTAGTTTTATAGTGTCTAGTTTTATAGTGTCTAATTCTGTCTTATGAATCTCAGTCATTTATTTATGCGAATTTTACGTTTATTTATGTGAGGTTTATGCGGGACTCATATAAATAAATAGTTAAGATTTATGAGACAGAATAAGACACCGTAAAATCAGACAGAACTTGTCCCTTATTAGGTTAGGTTGTTACTAAATATAAGTTAAGACTACTGTACTAGGAGTAGAACCAGTAACAGAGCCCAAGAGAGCCGAAATGTAAATTTGTATGTCGCAGTACCACCGCCAGTTTCAGCTGTTGTAAGCCACGCCCACCAAAGCCACAGACATGCTCCATTCTTGCTATGATTATTGTTACAGGCAGCCTCACCGTTCCGTACAACAACAGCAGGAAAGACGCCGCCATCATTCCCTTTCTCTGTGTAAGCCCTCCACTTTTCATTCTTCTCTTAGAGGTAGGGTTTTTCCAGGGTTTTATCAACTTCGTCACCGTAACTTCCCCCAAACTGGAATCTGTTCTTTTCCCAACAACAATTCACAACCAGTTCAGCCGACCCTTCAAACTAAAATTGTATGTTCACCTCCCCTGAATCAGAGCTCTCAACTAAATGGGGTTCCTGTAGGGTTTAAGCTTCGGTGTCAATCAAATACTGTTACTTTGGCCTCCAAGAGTTCTTTTGTTAACGGCAAGAAAAGGAAGTATGGAAGTGTTTTGCCTTCCATTTTGCGGTCTTTGGATTCTGATGATGATATCGAAGGGACCCTTAATTCATATTATGAGAATTTGAATCCAAAAGAGCAGACTGTTATTCTCAAGGAGCAGAGAAATTGGAAGAGAGTTCTCAGGGTTTTTGATTTTTTTAAATCGCAGAAAGATTATGTCCCTAATGTAATCCACTATAATATTGTGCTTCGAGCATTAGGTAGGGCTCAAAGATGGGATGAATTAAGACTTTGTTGGATTGAAATGGCAAAAAATGGCATTTTACCAACAAATAACACCTACGGAATGCTCATTGATGTGTACGGGAAAGCAGGTCTTGTCATGGAAGCACTCATGTGGATTAAGCATATGCGACTAAGAGCACTTTTTCCTGACGAGGTCACAATGAGTACTGTTGTCAGGGTCTTGAAGGATGTAGGGGAGTTTGAGAGGGCTCATAGGTTTTATAAGGATTGGTCTGTTGGAAGAGTAGAGTTGGATGGTATTGAATTGGATACTATGATTGGTAAAGAAAATGGGTCCGGATCTGTGCCAATTAGTTTTAAACATTTTTTATCAACTGAGCTTTTCAGGACAGGTGGACGAACTTCTTTATCATGTGTTGCAAGTAGATTGGATGCGGAGAACGTGAGTAGGAAGCCTAAACTAACATCCACATACAATACACTGATTGATTTGTACGGTAAGGCAGGGCGCCTGAAGGATGCAGCTGATGTTTTTGCAGAAATGTTGAAATCTGGGGTGCCAATGGATACAATCACTTTTAATACCATGATGTTTATCTGTGGCAGTAAAGGGCATCTTTCAGAAGCAGAGTCTTTGCTTAATAAGATGGAAGAAAGGAGAATATCTCCTGATACGAAAACTTACAATATCCTCTTATCTCTGTATGCCAAAGCTGGCAATATTGACGCAACTTTGAAGTGCTATCATAAGATCACTGAGAAGGGTCTTTTCCCTGACATTGTTACATATCGAGCTATTATCCATATATTGTGTCAAAAGAATATGGTAAAAGAAGTAGAGGCTGTAATTGATGAAATTCAGATGTCTGGTGAATGTCTTGATGAACATTCTGTTCCTTGTATTGTCAAGATGTATGTTAATGAAGGTTTTCATGACAAGGCGAGGAATCTTCTAGGACAGTTCAAAGGTAATATGTCGTCAAAAACGCGTGCCTCTGTGATGGATGCTTATGCTGAAAAGGGACTTTGGGCTGAAGCTGAGGCTGTTTTTAACAGAAACAAGAACTTGATGGAATGGAAGAGGGATGTTCTGGAGTACAATGTGATGATCAAAGCTTATGGTAAAGGAAAGCTTTATAACAAAGCCATTTCTCTCTTTAAAAGCATGAGAAATCAGGGTACTTGGCCTGATGAGTGCTCTTATAATTCACTTATTCAAATGCTCTCTGATGGCGATTTAGTTGACCACGCAAGGGAACACTTAGCTGAAATGAAAGACGCAGGGTTTAAACCAACCTGCCAAACATTCTCTTGTATTATAGCATGCTATGTACGTCATGGTCAACTTTCTGATGCAGTTGATTTGTTTCATGAAATGGTGGATACAGGTGTAAAACCTAACGAAGTTGTCTTTGGAGCTATAATAAACGGATTTGCAGAGAACAAAAAGGTTGAAGAAGCGATTCAATATTTCCAAATGATGGAAGGATGTGGTATCCCTGGAAACCAGATAGTACTCACTTCCCTGATTAAGGTTTATAGTAAGCTGGGAAAGCTTGACGAGGCGAAAAAATTGTATCAGAAGATGAAGGATTTGAAAGGTGGTGCAGACACTTATGCGTCAAATTGTATGATAAATCTTTATGCACATCTTGGAATGGTATCTGAAGCTGAGTCAATATTCAATAATTTGAGAGAAAAGGGTGAGGCAGATGGGGTTTCGTTTGGAAGTATGATGTATCTGTACAAGAATATGGCTATGCTGGATAAAGCTGTTGATGTAGCAGAGAAAATGAAGCAGTCAGACTTATTGATGAATCGGCCAGCATATAAGAAGGTGATGGCATGTTATGTGATCAACAGCCAGCTGCGTGAATGTGGTGAACTGTTACATGAGATGATTAGCCAGAATATAGTACCTGATCGTCAGACATTTAGAATGCTGTTTAGTGTGCTGAAGAAAGGAGGTGTTCCAAGTGAAATCATAAGGCAGCTGCAGACATCTTACCAGAAAGGGAAGCCTTATGCTAAGCAAGCTGTTATTGCTTCTGTTTTCTCTACAGTGGGTTTACATGATTTAGCACTTAAATTGTGTGATACCATCAGAAAATCAGACATTGATCTGGATTCGTTTGCCTACAATGTTCCAATATATGCGTATGGATTGGCTGGGGAGATTGACAAGGCCCTCAACACCTACATGAAAATGAAGGATGAAGGCCTTGAACCAGACCTTGTTACTTATATTAATTTGGTCCGTTGTTATGGGAAAGCTGGCATGGTTGAAGGCGTGAGAAGGATCTACACCCAACTAAAATATGGAGGAAAAAAACCCAGTGATTCGTTGCTGAAGGCCATTGTAGGAGCTTACAAAAGCGCCAACAGGCATGACCTTGCTGAATTGGTCAATCAAGAGAGAAAGGTGGGCTTTGATTTGGAACAGTATTCTGACTCCGATTCGCAACTGCATTCTGATTCTGAAACTGAAAATGAGTCTGAGGGGAATTCTCAATGATTTGTAGAGAAGGTTTAAGTTTGACATGAAGTCCCATGTTAATCACACTGTACAGTGACAAGTCATCCAGTACAGGGGATTTATGTTTCCTATTGTTGCATTAGTAAAGTTTATAGTACGAAGGTATAGATTGTAAATCATGAGTTGGTAACAAAGATTACCTGTTGTACTTTTCTTGTTTCGATGTGGATAAAGAAATACTTACTGTACTAAAAACTTACTTAAATATGTAGATTATTACCTTCTACTCCCACTTCCATAAACCTTGTTTGAGAGAGCTTAAGCTCTTCTTTGCATTATTGCCCTCCTAATTTTAAGGGACGTTTGATAGTGTCTCATGCACTTAATGTGATGATGGAAGGAGCTAAAAGTTGGATTTCAACTCTGGTTGGATTTTTTTCTTGGCGGACAATTCTTGAAAGGGGAAGGGATTGACTAAATGAAATATTAATTTTAGAAGATAAGCAAAACTCCTCTAAGTATCCATAGTTCATTGAATGTGGCAGGTATTGATTTTCCCAAGAAACAACAATCCTTACATGATTTTATTTTGTATAATAAACTTGTGTTGATTAGTATTTTGGAATCAAAAGAGCTTATTGAACTTGAGAACTTTAGGCAAACAATGGTCAATTTTGTCTAACCACCAATTTCATCATTTTGGGAGAATAGTGATAGCCTTTGATCAAAGCAAATAAAGGTAGTTATTTTACATGCACATGATCAATTGATACATCTTGCAGTATGGTTATGTGAGAAAAATGTAAGGATAATTGTCTCTTTTGTGTATGGATCTAATTTTGTATTTCAAAGGCAACTACTGTTGAATAACCTTGTGAGAATACAAGCCATAAACAAGGATCCTTGGGTAATATTAGGGGATTTCAACAATATTTTCTATAGCTTAGAGGTAGAAGGAAATGTGTGTTTGAGGAATTTTACAAAAGATTTTAGAGATTATGATGAAAATTTGGGAGTTATAAACTTCAAAATTGAAGGAGGCTTCATTAAATGGTATAAGCAGAGTTCAAGACGGCTTCTCTATAAGAAGCTTGACAGGACCTTAGTAGATAATGAATGGTTATCAAGACTCAATGAGAGTAGAGCCATCTTCATAAATCCCTTATTTTCAAATCATTCTCCCATATTCATTCATAATATTTTCTCTAAAGGTAGGAGAAAATGCACTTTAGGCTATGTTTGGTTGGATGTAAGGTTTTTAAAGAAATGAAATGGAATGATTTATAATGGAATGGAATGTAAATGGATATAATATTAAAAATTGTTGTTTGGGAGGAATGAAAGAGTTCATAATGATATATATTGAAATGTTGTTTGAAAGATGGATGGAATGAAATGTAATGAATGTATAATAATGAATGACTACTTTACCCTTG
>JANZLH020000156.1:2288106-2302077 GCA_026770325.2 Erythroxylum fimbriatum | reverse complement strand
ATCTTAATGGCATTCCAAGCCATATACAGATCAATACCAAAAGCCTAATTATTCAAAACACAAAATAAGCAAAATCGGACAAATATCTTGAGTTTCCTTCATCCGATCTCCTGCTCGATACCTGGAGATGGGGATGAAAGGGAGGTGAGCTTGAAAGCTCGTGGATAACATGTTTATAAATTGAACAATAAGCAAAAATCATTTCTCAAAACATTTTCCATTTATAAACATGTCAAAGTAGCAAATTTTTCAAAAACTTATTTCTCAAACCTTTCAACGTTTCAAATCATTCATAATAATAAATTTCCAAAAATTTCACGATTGCAAACTTCAATTTCTCATTTCTCAAAATTCTCAAATATTTTCACCCATCATAAACAATTTCAAAAACATGAATGTATCACATTATAAATGCATCAAAAATATAAACAAAATCAAAATCACATAACACATCAAAACAGTTTTGGTCTATCCAAAACGGAACGTACTGCACATTCTCGCATAGCGGTCCAATGCAGCCGTGAACAAAACGTACTACACTTTTCCGCATAGCAATCCAGTGTAGCCGTGAACTTATGGGAGTCCGAAAGCGGAGCTCCAATGCCTCTAATGGACAGGCGGGCAAAGCCTATAAAAAGGAGACAAGTGCACTTGACTCATACTTATGAGACCTAACCAAACCCACATAACACATAATTCATACTTGAAAATCGAAACGTACGAAGGCATATTTCAAAACTTAATTTATTCATATCGTGTAATACTAGACACATTAACATTCACAATTGCACATAAATTCATATAGCAATTCTCCATACATATGTCATATAGCAAATCAAATGCAATCACAATTCATCAATCCATTTCATTACAATCAAAATCATATTCGATTCACAACAATTCTTTTTTTTTGGTTAAATCAGCAGAAATATATTCAAAACAAAAATTATGTACATCTCGAGCTTTTACAAACTACAAACTCAAGTCTAAAAAGAACACACAAACAAAAACAACAAGCTCCCTTCTAAAGTCCCGCAAGCTAAACAACTCAAAAACTAGCCAAGCTATAAATCGAACTTAAATTCCAACAAACCTGCACTCCTAAATCTACTCCACGCCCAGCTCTCTACCTGCCTTTATGAGTAAAGCCTTCTTTGCTGAATGAATAGATGGTTGAAAGGCTACTGTTCCTTTGTAGCTGGTCCTGATGGATCAAATAGAACTGGAGGATGGTGCTGCTACCTTGGCCACCAAGGGATTGCTAACTGCTGCTGAAGGTGGCATTGAAGAGATGGCATTGAAAGTGCTTTCAGGCCGAGGGGAAAGCTGCTGAGTCCTGCCTCCCTAAGAGTCTTTGCTATGACCTTCTGTGTTGAAAGTAGCTGAGGAATGGAGTTCCCATGACTGGACTGCTACCCCATAATAAGAAGATACAGCCCTGCCCCAAGTGACTCTGAGAAAAACCTGCAACAAAAACCTGCTCAAGGAAATTAGAAAGAAAACCGCTCATACCATTACCTGCCCTCGGTGTTTACTCTGAGGTGCTCCTGAACTAGAGTGATAACTCTGGCTTTCACTCCATCCACCCCCATAGCTTCATCTTTAAAGGTCCTTGCATTCCGTTCTTTCCACAGAATGTAGACTACCTCTGAAAGGAGAATGGGGAAAATTGAATTGATAGATCTTGGAGAATAAGGGGAATTAAGCCAAAAAGGAATAGAGTGGAGATCAAGATGGGGGGGAAAGGTGATATGAAAGTAGGCTAGACAACAAGTCCAAACAGCTTTGGAGAAAAGGCATTCAAAAAATAAATGATCAATAGATTCATTGGCAGAGAGACATAAAGAACAATGATTGGGAGTATATAGGAAGGTAAGTTTGTCTCTAGTATGAAGTTTACCACAATAGGCCAACCAAAGAATGAAGGAACAACGAGGACTGTTCTTTGTGGACCACACCAAAGAATGCCAAGGGATAAAAGGTTTGGGCGGTCTTAAAACGGAATAGGCAGAAGAGTTAGTGTAGACATGGCGGTTCCCTGACCCTGCCAACCACTCCAAACTATCTTGATGAGAGCTATTAGGTTGATAGGGAAGTGGCTCTAAAAAACCCAAAGTATCACCTATAACCTCTTGCCAGCTCCACCTATTATTCCTGATCACCTCTGAAACTGTGGCTGTCCATTTGAGTTCAGAGCCATTGATGGCCCTGGCTGTAGAGAAATGCTGGAGGAGACCTCGCAGGTGCCAAGGATCCTGCCAAAAATAAATTAGAATCTCCATTGCCTATCCGAATCCTGAACTGGTTCCCTAGTTTATCCCTCACCCCTTAAATTTTCCTCCAAGACCAGGAACTATTGTTAGTAGGAAGAATACTCCAAAAAGTCCTTCCCCTAAGAATAATAGAGTGAACCCACTTCACCTAGAGAGCTTCCGGGTCGTGAAACAAAATCCAAATCCTATTCCCCAGAAGCACAGTATTCCAAGTAGGTAAGTGTTTAATCCCTAGACCACCTTCAGGTTTAGATCTACATATGTCTGACCATTTGACCTTGGCTCTAGAATAGGAGTGTTGACCAGACCAAAGAAAATTCCTAAGCTTGGCCTCTATCTCTTTAAGGATTGAAGAAGGAAGAATGAACATGGAAGACCAATAGACTTGAAAGGAAGAAAACACAGAAATAATCAGCTGAAGCCTACCAGCATAGGAAAGACTTTTATTAGTCCACTTATTAATCCTAGCTTCAATTTTATCCACTAGAGGCCTACAATCCCTACGGGTCAACCTACCAGTAATGAGGGGAACACCCAAATATTTAATGGGTAGATTACCTCGCTGAATACCAGACATCATCTCAATTTGAGGAATCAAGGGAAATGACTCTGGGGATAAGAAAAAATTGCTTTTGTTAGGATTCAACTCCAAACCAGACAATTGAGAGAAGGTCTTAAGACAATTGAGCAGAGAATTCACAGAGTCCAAATCAGCATGACAAAACAGCATAAGATCGTCAGCAAACAGAAGATGGTTAAGCTTAAGAGAATTACATCTCCAATTATTTTTGTACAAGGGATTGCCATCTAGAACCTTGTTCAAACCTCGAGAAAGGACTTCCATACTTAAGATGAAAAGGGCAGGAGATAAGGGGTCACCTTGTCTCAAACCAGATTGACCTCTAAAGAACTTGGAGGGGGTACCATTAATGAGGATAGAGTAAGACGGGGTCATAAAACATTCTTTAATCCAAGCAATGAATTGCCTCGGAAGACCGACTGACTCTAAAACAGTGATAAGAAACTCCCAATTAACAGTGTCGTAAGCTTTGGTGAGGTCAATTTTGAAGGCACAACGCTTATGACTATTGGAAATGTGATAATTTCTAAGAAGTTCCTGTGCCAACAAAACATTATCACCTATGCGCCGACCTGAAACAAAAGCACATTGGTTTTGGCTAACAATGTGGGGAAGAACAGGTCGGAGTCTATTAGCTATAATCTTAGCAATGACCTTATAAAGAAAATTGCAATAAGAGATGGGTCGGTAATCTTGCACAGTGGTTGGGTGAGCTGTCTTAGGAATGAGGGAAATGAAAGTAGAATTAAGCTCCTTAAGAAGTTTCCCATGCTCAAAGAAGTTTTTAATAGCCTTAGTGACTTCCTGACCAATGATGTGCCAGGATTGTCGGAAGAAATGACCATTAAAACCATCAGGACCAGGAGCCTTGTTCGGATGTAAGGATTGGAAGACCTCATGAATCTCTTGGTCAGATACAGCAGCTATCAGAGAGTGGGACAGACTATCAGGGATAGGAAGAGGAAAGAGGGAAGCCACAAACGCTTGGGATTTAGAAGTCCCTATTAAGTTCTGGAAATGAGACAAAAACTGCTCCTGAATCTCATGGAAACCCACTAGTCTAGTACCATTGGCCAAAAGTAAGGAATGGATAGAATTCCTATTCCTGTGGGCAATGAGGGACTGATGAAAAAAGCTTGTGTTTTTGTCTCCAGCTTTAAGCCATTTAATACGAGAAGCTTGTTGAAAAAAGGATTCCTGATCGCGAAGAGCTCTAAGTAGATCTTGGATAGCCTCAGACTCCCTGGCTTTTAAAAGGGAAGATTGGGGATCAAGGTGAAGCTGATCTTGGAGATAGTTAAGATTTGCCTGACAATTTTCCACACGAACACTAACATCTCCTATTTGACTCGAGTTAAGGGATTTGAGGGAGCTTTTGATGAGTTTCAGCTTAGACACTACCTGAAACATAAGGGTGCCCCTAACTTAATTAGACCAGCCTTCTTCAACAAGATGAAGGAAATTAGGGTGGGAGGCTAGGAAGTTGGAGAACCGAAAGGGGGAACTTCTCCTCTGAGAACTGAGAGAGGTCTTAACCACTGTAGGAGAGTGATCCGAGACATTCGGATTAAGAATAACACTATAAGAGCTGGGAAACCGAGAGAACCACTTAGAATTGATAAGAGTTCGATCCAATTTTCTAGCTACAAGGAGATCTCCACTCTGTTTATTATTCCAAGTAAACAGAGGGCCAGTGGTATTAAGATCAAAAACAGTACAATCATCTACACACTGCCGAAAGTCTGTCATACCTTGCATGGCCTGGGAACTCAAAGGGTCAGCCTCATGAGAATTCAGAATCGCATTAAAATCACCGGCAATGAGCCAAGGATGGTTACCAACTGTGGAGGAAAGGTGAGTCAAGGCAGACCACAGTTGCTTTCTATGATTAAGATTATTGGACCCATACACACAAGTGACTAGGAAAGGGGAAGAGCTATGAATGGGGGTAACCTCTAGGTGTATAAGTTGGTCAGAAGAGAGTAACCTAGAGCAAGAGAACCTATCTCCATTCCAAGCAATAACTAACCGAGCATTGGAGGCATGATCAATGTTGGAGGAATAGTGCCATCGAGGGAAAATCGAGGAGCAGATATTATGCAGGACAGAAGGGGATCTTATTCTAGTTTCAACCAAGCACACAAAATCAGGGGCAAGATTCTTAAGACTAGCCTTAACAGCTAAATATTTATTTGGGCTATTAAGCCCTCTAACATTCCAGAAAACTAAATCCATAAGACAAAAGCAGACTAATCCGAACTCCTACTTTTGTTTCCTTCTAGTTTTCCTAGTAGTTCTAGTAAAATCCCCCTCTGCCCCTCCCAAAATACCGGAGCTACTAGAAACCAGTTCAGAACACGGAGACGGAGGAGCGCTACTAACCTGATTAGTGGCAATAAGGCATGGATCATCCTGGACTCCTTGAGAGGCTGCGTCCTTGTGGCATTCCTCTTAGACGGGGATAGAAGGGGAATCTTCCTGAACAACAATGCTGGTCTTCATACTCGCCTGGTCTGTCTGCTGAATTGCCAGAGAAGCAGTCGGGTTGAGTTGGGCCAGATCACTAGAAGAATTCGGAACCTCCACGAAAGGCAGGGAGGGATCCTGCTGTGGAAGACAGGAATTGGCAGTGGTCTTCTCCAGCAATTCTGATTGCAGTCCTGTTGCAAAGGTCCTCCCCGTTGGAGCCCAATGCTACTTAGGCACTGGAGAATCTGGTTTCCATTCATACTCAGCATGGATAGTTTTGTAAGATAACTCCCCATCTTCAGAATAAGTGGCCAACAGAAAAGAATTTGGCCAAGACTTGTGTAAATCTAAATCAACACACACTCTGGCATACATAATGCGGGTCATCTTGGCAGTGGGGGTATCCATGAGCAATGGGATGGCGACGGCACTGGCACTGGCAATGCGCCCAATCCCCTATGTGGTCCAGTATTCGACTGGGACGTTGTAGAACCGTGTCCAAACAGGTGCTGAACGAACTTCCTCCTGCTCCCCACCATTCAAACACCATTTCTTGAGAAACAGAGGTTTACCTTGGATATGCTATGGGCCTTTCTCCAGAACCTCGTTCATACCAGCCTCAGAGTCAAATTTGAAGAGGAAGTTATTGGCGCTGGTGATTAAGATTTCCTTGAGACCCCACGCTGCCCAGGAACGAGATAAAGCTCGTTGGACCAACGGAAAAGCTGGACGCTTTCCAAGGAAGAAACCTATAAGAGCCGATTTGAGTCTGGCCGCTCCAAGCTTTGCCAAATCTGGAGGAGGAGTCACCACAAGCTGGTTATCCTTCAGCTCCGGGGGAAAATAAGACAATGAGGAGGCCTGAGAGGAGGCCTCGATTCCATCAGAAACCACCGCTTTCCAAGTGCGGGGCTGTCCAAAAGGGGCCTCCGCACGGGCCAAGGAAGGTTGAGAGGCGGGAACCAGAGCGGGAAGGGGATGGGAAGGAGGGGACTAGGGTCTAAGAAGAGGGGGGGGGAGGCGGGATTCAGGGCGAGCACCGGAGAGGATGACAGATTAGGGTTAAGGTTCTGGTCGCAAAAAGGAGAAGAGGGCCGAGGAAGCGCGGTCAGAGAAGAAGAGATTTTAAGAGGAGAATGAGGGTCAGACGAGGGAGGGGAAAACGAAGCCATGGAGAGGAACGGCGAAGGCTGGAGGTCATCGAAGTCGGAGGCTCAGAAATCGCACTCTCTCACATCGCACTCTCAGTGTTTTACTACTTTAATTTAACTAAACCATATAATAAAATCCTACTAACATTAACATACTAATTAACTCCAAAAATAATTTATCTATCAAAACCTCAAAATTTTATTTAAATCATGCTTAACTCAACAAGAAAAAAAATTGGGTGCCAACACATGAGGCAGGTAATTTCTCAATAAGGGCATTAACTTGAAACAACTCACACATGTTCATACCCTCAGCAAGGATTTCAATAACTAGATTTTCATACTCATGTAGTTAGTCCATAATAGGCTTATCATCAACAACGATAAATTTTAACCACGTAGCACCAGTATATTTCTTAGTATAGACATCAAACATCCCATATTTCATTTCTAAAGCATCCCAAATTTCTTTAGCAGTTTTGCACTTGCAGTAGATATCAAACAAAGGGTTTATCGTATGGTTGAGCAACAAACCCCTAATGGTACGGTTATCCTTAGTAGTCTCAGGGTCAGTATTGTCACTATGAATCTCTTGAAACAGTACATAATCGATTTCGTATTGTTGAAAGTAAAGCAAAATTTTCTCATATCATCGTTTAAAATTTCTCCCATCTAGAAGCTCTAATCTAGTTAGGTCATGTATAATTTTCGAGACTATGGTGATAGAGGCTGAACTTATGTGGGGAATAGTAAGTGCAGAACCTATGTTGGTCTCATTTGCAGATGACATATTAAACCCAAAAGCAGAAGTATCTCACACGAAATAATTACACAATATGAAGAAACAACATCGTATTCTGACTTCTATCAAAATAAATACGTAACAGCAAAATCACAGTAATTTTCAACAAAAACGTTACGAACGTTATTCAAATTTTAGAGCAAATGCCTAACAAAATCCTCAGATACTCATACTGTGTCTTACATCCATTGCTAATGGTCCAAAAAGTATTTTATCTTGAGAGGAGGAAACGTTGTTGCAAGCAATGTTGGACTACTTCTTTTCTGGGTTCTTGCACTTAAATTTATAGAACTATTGTAGTGGTGAAAGCCATTTGCCCTAAGTGGTGTTGATGACACCTTACTCTGGGTTGAACTTCCATGTTGAGATAATACCACATTCAAGTGTTTGTTGTGCTCCAATCTTCTGACCTTGTTAAATAACAACTTCTGGCTTTTGAAATAAGATTGAATGCATTATCTACACCTAGAGATTGTTTTTATCTGGGTGGTTCATCATACACCCTCCTAAATGCTCACTTCCGTTTAAACTCATTCTCTCTTTTAAAAGCAATCTCCCTCTTAAACGCACCATTTAATTTTAAGTGGAACTTCAAACATTATCGTTCATTTTAAATTCATTCAAAATTTTAAGGTTCATTTTGAACTATCTCAAATATTAGGATCTAATTCAGATTTAAGTGTAAACGTTCTGTGTTAAATTACTCTTTCAACCTCTTCCTTATTTATTTCCGAGGTTTGATCACCAGCTGAAAAAAATGAAATGGTATGCATTTTATTAAAAGAGATTCTATTATGTAAATGCTAAAATATATGTAAAATAATTGAAGAAAAAACAATTATATAAATATTTTATAATTAAAATTTTTAAAAGTATTAATGATAATTTAAATAACATCGATCAATGAAGATAGCAGGGGGGCTTTGGACTGATCATGCATCGCTATCTCTATCCTTTTATGGACCTGGTTCACTCTTTATTTAGGAGAAGCCCAACTCAAAATCTCAAATCAAACTATGGAATTGCCCTTTTTATTCTCGTTTCGCCTCGTCCACCCTCCCGCCTCCTTTTTCACTTTTGCTCTTGTTCTTGCTTTCCCAAACAAACTCTCTGTTCAGTCTTGAGGTTCATCGTTGGTATGCTCTAATTTAGTTCTGTATTGTCTTTTTTTATTGCTGGTTATGCTAGTTTTCTGTTTTTCCCTTGAAACTCATCTTGTAAACTCTTTGTGTGCATGCATGGTAGCTACTTCGACGAGCCCTCAGTTACCCACGCGCCGGTAAGACTTCTTTTTTTCTTTTGTTACACCTCTTATGAAACTAGGCAGAGGCTAACTAAGAGAGACCCCTCACCAAGCCCTCGTTTTGGGATCATCTCCTCCGCTAGCCCTTTCTCTTTTTTCGAAAGATATTGTTTGTTTTAACTTTGAAAATAGTTGTTGTTATTTTCCCTTTCTTTTTGTGTATTATCTTATTGTATGTTTTTTAACTTTTATTGTTCACGCAGAACAGAAAGACGTGTTATGATTCCCGGAGATGGTAATGCGTCTTTCTTTTCCTTTTTCCCTTTTACTTTTGTGATATAAATGCGTTCTTATGGCCTTAATTTGTTCCTTTTCAGTTAATACCCACTTGATTGGAATTATGCAGATAATTTCTTCGATTTTGATTCCATCAAAGGGTATTTCGATGATAACTTAGACCTGTATAGTATTAGTTTAGATAAGCTTGATTTGGAGGATTTTGGGAAGGTGAAGGAGGTGGATGATAGAACTAATCCAAAATTTAAAGACTCCAAGTTAGCTGAAGGTGGAACTGGTTTTCTAGTCAAGGAGGAAGAGCAGTTTGGTTGTTTTGTTGAGAAGGAGATGAATACATGCCCCTTTTATGGCGGGTCTGGTCCACTTTCCAATGAAGGCATTGTTGTGAGAAGTGAAGAAGTGAGTGCTGAGGAGGTGACGACATTAGCAAGTTCTCTTGTGAAAGCAAATTCTGTTCCTGACATGCATGATATGAAAGTGGGGGAAGAAATGGAGTATCAGGGGGATTTTAGTTGCTCATCAGAGGAGTTCAATTTGCTTGCTGGGTCTAAGCCTGCCAATTATGATGGCATTGTGAAAAATGAACAGGAAAGCAGTGACGAGATAAGAAAAATGAGTTTGCCTGTTGAAACAAGTTATGCTGTTCCTGATAGTAAAGTAATTCAAATTGTGAAGGCAGATGTGGTTTTCGAAGGGGATTTGGGTTCAGCAGCTGATAGGGAAATTGAAAACTTTATCTTGCTTGGTGCATATAGTCCAAATCTTGATAATAGGACAGATGTGAAAGGTGAAAGAGTGAGTGATGAACAGATATGTAGTACGACCTTGTTTTCTGAAAAGAGATCTTCTATTGCCGATGGATGTGATGTAAAAAGTGAAGTAGTCAATCATGGAGTAGAGAAAGGGAATGACAGTTCAGCCATTGGTTGGAGTCTAGTTAGTGGAATTGAACGCGGTATGAATAACATGGAGATGTGTGGCAACAATCTCAGTGGAAATGTCGTGGAAGGTGAATGCAAAAGTAGCTCAACTTCATCTTCATCTTCATCTTCTAGTAGTTGTACTAGTAGCAGTACTCGTGATAGTTCTGATGATGATGACAAAGAGGAAGCTGAGGTGTATGAGCAGAAAAAAGTTCAGGTAGAGACAACTAGAGAAACAATCAGTTTTGAGGAGATTGAAGAAGGTGAGATCAGAGATGGTAATGCAGATGAGATTATTGGAGGGAGTGCCCATGATCAAGGAACTGAAGAGGGTGAGGATGCGAATGGAATGATTGAGTGGACTGATGTTGAATCTGATGAACAAGAGGAGGGGGCTGCTGTTGTGGGAGGGCCCATCAGATCAAAGAATGAACTTAAGGTAAATTGTTTCAGCTTTAATCTCTTCTTGTACTTGTGTTGTAAACAAAGTGGCAGGCATTATCCTCCATGTCAAACAGTATCAATTTCACATAAACTAATTTTGTTGTATAACATAAATTATTTGCTGTGCGATGTGATTCTGTGTTTTTTCTTCCCTTTCAGTTTTTTGCTAAACTGAAATTTAATGTTGCATTTTTATCATGATGACAATTTTCCAGCCTTTAGCTTTTAAAAAGATAATTATCAAACTATTACTTCTTAAAACATGATTGAGGAAAATTGATTGCTTGCGCTGGTGATGCAGGCAAATTGATTGCTTGCGCTGGTGATGCAGGCAATTGCTTGCCCTATTGTTTACCTCTTTTTGCGATACTTGTTTGCTGATTTAATGACTAAATTTCACTTATCATTATTTAATTTGATTTAGGTAATTGTCTACATTTTATAACATGCCTAAGTTTAAATTGCGTGTATTTTGTTTGAGAGCATGACGTTGTGCATAATCTTGCCAACCAGTTCCTTGGGTTTCTCTAGTTTTGTGATATATTGTACCAACATTTTGCAGATTCTCCCTCCTGTTCCTCCTGTGAAAGCCACTTTAGGATCACATCATAAAATGCTGCCAGTTGGAGTGATATTGTCTGTAAGTCTGTACATCTTGAATGCCTTGTCCATTTTCCTACAAATGCTGATACAGTGACATGAAAATGGTTGAATTAATACAACCATGTTGAAGCTTCGCAAGCTATTTCATAGTCCCGTGTCACTCTTCAATTCATGGTTGCGATTTTAACTCAATGCTGGTTAATTTGTCAGATTATAGGCACCCAAGTCATTGTGGAAGGTGCAGAGAAACACAATCCTCTTAGTGAGAGTTCTGTTCTATGGATAACAGAAAAGCGATCCCCATTGGGGTTAATAGATGAGATTTTTGGTCCTGTAAAAAATCCTTACTATGTTGTGAGATATAATTCTGAAAATGAAATTCCGGCTGGGCTATGTGAAGGTAGTTTTGTCTCTTTTGTTCCCGAGTTTGCCAATCATGTGCTCAACAATAAGGACCTCTACAAAAAAGGCTATGATGCATCTGGAGAGAATGATGAAGAGGTGTCAGATGAAGACGAATTTTCAGACGATGAGAAAGAGGCAGAGTATAGGAGAATGCAGAAAATGTCAAAGAGAGGCACGAATGTGCAGACGGATGGAAAAAAGAAAAAAAAGGGAAAGAATGTCAAACCTAGGGATGGGAATCGGAGGGATAAGCAAAGCTTAGGCCACCAAGAATCATTGGGCATGGATCAAGGAATGTGCAGTCAAAATCCCCCAAATGCTTTTACCGTTGGAGCGTCATTGGGTAATAGTTATTGTGAATCCTCTTCCACTGGACAAGATGTCTCCACTGGGATTGGTTTTTCTCCTTTCTTTCCATCAGTGCCTCAAGCCTCTGGTTTCTTTCCGAACCTAGTGTGGACAAATGGGTTACGTCCTCAACAGCCACAAAATCTCGTCATTCCTGGTGGAGTGGTGACTAATAATATGCCAGTGCCTTCCCCAGATCAAATGCAGATTCCTTGTCAAATCCCAATGCCTAACATAATCTTTCAGCAGCAATTAAACCCTAATCTGGGATTACTTCCTAATGCACCTTTTTGGTGTGGGCAGCCAAATTTATCCGCTGGAATATCATCCTGTATGGGAGTCTCAACTCAGAATTTCTCCAATCAACCATCCTTTGGGATGAGCTTTCAGGGTCAACCTACTCCAGGAGGCCTAGGAATGTTTTCAAATGGACAACAATTAGAACTCAACTCTAATTCGCAGCCACACACTATTGCGAGCAGTTTCCAAGCTCCTCAGCAATTCAACTTGGGCAGCTCATCCAACCAAGCTCCTCAGCAATTCAACTTGGGCAGCTCATCTAACCATGGAAGAAACCCATATCATCGGGGAGGTGGTCGGGCTGCCCGTGGTAGAGGTAGACATGCATCAAAGTGAAGGTTTTGTTGAAATGTTGTAGAAATTTAAACGTAACTTATGCATGGTAGATATATAACTGTTTACTTTCTGCAAACTGCTTTTCTATTATAGTGCAAGTGGTTTATAAATCCATTTCCTATTGCATACTGTTTTCTGTCGACCAAATTTTAGTCTAGTATCAGAGGTGCCTAGTTTCGTGTGGTTAAGTGGAAAAGTCTTAAATCTCTTGTCTTATCGGTTTAACTTTCCATTCGATTGTTAAAACATTAATTTCTACAAAATATTTTTTGTGTTACGTTGATCATTTTGTCATTCCCAGCGCCTCGTGCTTGGCTATTACATTTTAGTTCTTATTTTCTTTAATCTGATCCACATTGTCGTTTGATGCAGTTTGATGCATTATGTCTGTACGTTTTAATCTGCTTTCTCCTTTGAACTGCATTGTTTTGCTCTATTATCTTACCATGTTTCTTCCTGCATTGTTTTGTCCTATCATCTCACTATGTTCCTGCGCCTATGCTTTACTCATAGTTTTAGAGAAAAAATTTGGACCCAAGAGTTTTAGGAACAATATATATGTAAACTGGGAATTTGAAGTGTATTTAGTATATCAACTGACATTTTATATGTATATGTTGCTTACTTATTCATTTATCCCATCCTTAAATGTGTAAATATAAACGTAAAATGTTAGAAATAGTGTAAAGTAACGAAAATTGAATTCGAAGGAGAAAGCCTAGCAGGCTGTAGGAAATTAAGTGATACAAAGCATTTTTGTCCATGTAATGATCTGTGGTTGGGTTGGGATTCAAAGTATACAAAGTATTAAGCAGCCCAAGTCCAGATTTTTGTGTGAATACACAATATAATGCTTAGTAGTTACCAATCTTGAAAGTTACGTTTCATATGGATAACTAATAGACCAGCTTTGGAGTTGATAATTGAAATTTGGATTTGATGAACAATGAGATGATTCAAGAGCTAGAGTTTATATTTAGAGATGTAAAGAGGTGTGTCAAGTCCTGGAAAAGTTACTTAAAAGTGATTGAATTATTGCTTGAATCTAAGTCAAAAGGCGTTAAAGCATCGAAAAGATCGGACAAAGCCCAAGATAAACCAAGCAACAATTAACAAACGCATACGAAAATGACTTTCTAAATCAAAAGAAGACAACATCAGAGATTAATCGTCATCGTCATTATCACATTTAATCTGAAGTTTCACATTAAAGCGGGATCTACGAAGGTCTGATAATACACAACCTTACTTTTACATAATAAAGAGGTTGTTTCCAGTAAATTCACATGTAGATGCGACAATAAAAAAATGATGCAGATTAAAGAATAATTAAGTAATGTATAATTTTTATATAATTTAATAATAATTTTATTGGAATAATTTAGTATTAATTCAATCATAATTTTTTTCAATATTTCATAAGATAATATTTGGGTTGGTGTGGGGCATCTTGAGCTTTGATTTGATCCTTCCAAGAAATTCTCATCTTGTTCTGGCCTCAGATTGAACAAAACAATACCAGCCCACTCTTGCACAGAAAATAGGCAATGGGCCAGAGTATCTATAAGTGAACCAAACACACGATTAACAAGTTGCCTTTGCCATTATCTTTTACGAAGGCACATTTATTAGTGCCTGTTTGGTTGAATTTTTAGAGGGTTAATAAACATTTTTTTTATTACAATTTTATTTTAAAAAAATGAATTTTTGATTATAAAATAATTTTTTAAAAATAGATATAACTTTTTTGACAGCTAAAATATAACTTTTTAATAAGCTCAAATTTGTAGCTTATAA